>JAQGAV010000792.1:0-26806 GCA_034691345.1 Phasmarhabditis papillosa | reverse complement strand
CAGGTAATCCTATGAGTTAGCGACACCGCAGTTTAATAACTTGACGGCGCCCTGGTAAACGATAATACTAAGGGATTGAAAGTTTGAGAAAGCCTAAAACTCCTAGTGTAGGGCATAATTGGAACCACCGCACTTTTTAAATACGCTACGCCACCTGTAACTAAAATTGAACCCTGCTGCATGAGTAGCAACATAATCGTGGCTAAAAGCTGCTCTAAATATTTAAAATAGTAAAACCTACAAAACATATAAAGTATTAATTTTTGTTGTAAAGGGTGCGGAAAGAAAATTGCGAGACGAAGACAAACGAGCGATGAAGAGAAAACAGCAAGGTAACCACTGCGTTATGTTTAGTCCTCAGTGGTCCGCTCAGTCCTTGTGCAGTCCGGTTACTGTAGACGGAATACTGTAACCACACAGATTAATATGCCGCTACAGTAACCTTAAAGCAACTAGTAGTAGTAGTAGTCTTTCTATCGCGTCGTTATTCCATATAAATATGCAGTTCGTGAAGTGGTTGTGTCGTTGGGTGAAATATGTGGCTTACTATCCTTATTACATACTATTAGATACTATTCAAAAGTTAACCTAAATACAAAACGGGGTGCAGTTGCTTAAAATCCGACGAGTGCGAAAATTTAAATTGGCGAGAGCATATCGCGCTCTAATCGTGATGAAGAGCAACCGCGCCCCGTTAATAACTGATACCGTAATCTGACGGCTAGTTTTCTGACTGTCGTGGTACCGTCCCGTGTCCTCGTGTTACATAGAATAACCCGCTTCGCTTTAGGGAGCTAACCGAAAAATGTTACATGAAAATCGAAGAGACGAAAAACGGAGAATGCAAGGTTAGAATTAATATCGATTGTTGTTTTTATTGATTTATGTTCCGCAATAATTCAATTTATGTTTAAACTACAAATTTCTATGTTATATGTTCACTAATATCCGCTTGTTTGGGTTCATGTTCACTGCACCAAAAAGATAAAATAGCTTAGTTCTCACTATCAGCTCGGAGGTGAAGAGGGTAAAGTAGTGGCCGTATTCATAAAGGTCTCAACGGGTCGTTGGATGGCCAACATCATAATTTTAAACCTAAGACCATGTGAAAGATTCGACGTCATCCAGATTGGATTTTGATTTCCGTAGAGCTTCCTGAATACGGCCGCATTATCGCCCACCATCCCGTCCTGAAACTTGACAACTAGTGCTCCGGTTATCTTCAACAACTCCAAAACCGCTTTTTGATACAAATCTACAAAAAGTTGAATATTTCTGCAGCACTTTCACAATTTCATCGCTAGAATGGGTCCTAAGACGCTAACTGGACTAAAGTAACCCTACCACATTATGGTGGTTACTGTAATCCATGGATCGGTTTAGGACCCATACCGCGGATCATGCACCTGGAGCGAATACTGTATGTTAGAATGTTAGATTCAGGAATTGGCTTAGCCGGTGGTCGTAAGAAGAGCGACGGCGAGTATCATGAGTCCTGTGAGCGAAGTGACTTCTACCACATGAGAGACATGGAGAAGCCGGCTGCCGTGTTTGTGCTTACTCCCGAAATGGAGATATCCCTGACGGAAGGCGGTCTTGGAGGCTACGAGCTAGACGCCGGTATGGAACCGATGGCCAAAAGACCTAGATTAAGCGAAAGAGGTGAATCGCCTAGCTATATTCATGGAAAGTATATAGAACCGACGCAAGGTAATCAAACTCATCATCAACTGAGTTTGACATCTTTAGAAGTTCCAGTCACGGTTGAGTGGAGCCGGCTTTACGGAAAAGGGAGTACGGGACAGAATTAGTTGGGATTTCATTAAGCTCTGAAGGAATATATCCTATTTCTCTAAAGTTCTATTCAAAGCATAATAAGGGCTCAGATACGTTATACTGCGCACCCGGTTTGAAGATTGAGCATCATTTTCAGAACTTATAAAACTTTTCATCATAATATCCAAGTGCTGAACTGCTCTGAAATATCACAGAAGCTCCGTAAAGCCTACTTTGCTCAGCTATGACTCCTACCATTTTCGAACCGAGTTCAAAAGATGATCGCTAAAAATAAGTCGCTTCTATAAGCAACCTAGATGTTTCTGCTTCCAGTTATGCTGTATGTTCGGACGCAAAATGAAGCTACGTATACGGCGCTCCACGTTATTCCACCCAATATAATGGGACTGGCTCAGGCTGTAGCTAATAGCTTCCATATTGATGTGGATAAGGTGGGCAAAACATAAGCTAAAGTTATTAATTTTGAGAAACTACAGTACTAGACCTAGTATATTCAGCTCAACAGCAGTATTTGCGAATGCTATTGAAATACTTTTGTTTTGCATATAATCGCAAATGTACATTTAGTAACTATAGTCGAATTCGAAAGTAATGATGCCGTGTCAACAAATTTAAAAATCAGTTTTGCATTCCCTATGAAGTTATCTAGGTACGCAGAAGATACGGTTTCCTTATTCTTGAAGAAAACTATATACCGTTATATATAAACATGTAAAATGTAAGCAACCTATTTATGTATAAACATTGTGAACAAATGAAACTATACACTTAGAACTAGACTAGGTTTGACTGATTTTGTCTTGCAGATTCACAGTCTATACAAACGATGTGCCAAAGGTGTGACAGTAAAATTCGATGACGACATGATTAAACATTACTCTAATGAGGTACGTACTTGGTCATGGGCCGGCGTAAACGCAGGATCGTCATTTTTAAACTCCCACAGGAATAGCCTTAAATACTAAAACCGCATAGCATAATCCTAGCTTCTTCTTATAGGACTGTTTTGTCTGGGATGTCGAACAATTGCCGGAAGACCCGTCTCGTATAACGGCCACCCTAACTGAGATAACTCAACCGTAACGGGTGTGGCAACTCAGATAAATAAAGAAGGATTAATTATCGATTTTTGATCTCAATGAATTAGTCAGCATAGATGAACAATACCACCACTTGTAACAACCAATCACCATCGCCACACTTCATATTCATCCATCCCATTTGATTCCTACCACGATCTGATTACTGTAGTTAATTGTATAGCTTTTCATTGTCACCATTTCTCACATCAATGCCTTTCTTCTTTGTAATTCACTTATTGTCTATGTATCGAAGTACTTAGAATAGCCTTCGTCTAGCCATTTTCCGCCTTTGGTGCAGTTTCTGTGATCCATTCAAGCCCTACCTCCCTACCCCCCACTCGTCACCCTAAATACCGACTCCCACATTGATAACAACTATGGATCAATTTAGAGTCACCCACCCGGTTATTTTCAAAAGTCTTTCATTCCTCCCAGTTTTCTAACCGCCGGTTTCTTAAAAAATAAAATCCGTTCACCTTATGATCTTTGTGTGCCCTCTTTCATATCGAATAACTACTCTACGTTTACAATAGAAATACAGAATTAGCGAGCTATAATAACACTTACATTCTTTTAAATATATATATTTATATTGATATAGCCTATTAAAATGCTATCGATTGCCAACTGTGATGTCTGTCTATATTACCGAATAATGATTATGATGATTCCTTTTACTACTCTTTCATGAAAACGCCTTTTACACTCCCAGTCACTCACCCTACTCCCCCACAGAAGTGCATAATATCATCTTATATATCAATAAGTATTAATCTAATATTATTATTAATCATAATATAGTTGTACATATATGTTTCAAACTTTCATTATCATAGTTTTTCTTCGTTTTTTGGTTGAGAACTACGATTAATAAATCGTCAAAACTTTATTGATTGTTAATAGCAAATATGAATTAGCTATACAACAGAAAGAGGCTAATTTTTAATCTAAAAAGTTTATCTAAACTTAGGCGAAACTACCGAGATCATTTCTAGCGCACATTATATTCCGCTAAACTGATGCGTCTGGCTGCGGGCTAATTCCATATCTCAAAATATCTTCTACATGACTACAATTTGAATCAAATGGCTCAAAAATAGCCAGCTCCCGTGCAGCCGATTCAGCATCCGAATTGTGCACAATATTTCTGACATCTGAGAGAGCAAGACGCTGTCGCATAGTCATCTGATTGTCATCAAGGGGCCAAAGTCGACTACCACCAACCAGACTACGGACGTCACCTCGAACCCGCATTGCTATTACAGGACCACTGAAGAAATAGTAATACTACATGGTAACAACTGGCAATATGTCTAGAAACGTAGCAAATTAGCCAGAAAATTAAAAGTATGAAATGTTGCAACCACACTGCAACAGCAAATATTCTAGAAAAAATCATACGAGGGTCAAATGAAAAATATTAAATGGAATCCTTTTCACTAATATAATTGTTTCCATCTTTTTTGTGGCTCTTGATCAAAATAAACACGTAAACTTTCAAGTACCGACTCTTTTCTATATTGGAAAAGAAACATACCTTGTAACATGACGAACTAGACGATTGAAGAAGAACTTTCCCTGGTGGACTCCATATAGACGAATGGCGGACTCTTTTGTCAACCTGATCACCTTGGAGGCTCCAATCTCGATTCCAGCTGAGACTAGTTCGTTGACTGCGGCCTGCAAAATTGCATTGTTGGTCCTTTTAATGGCAACTTCTGTTCTAATCATTCTTTCCATTGCAATTTCCGCCACATTTACATGTCAAATCTACCAATAATCTGTGTTTATTCCAGTTCATTTCCTCCCAAATTGCAGATTTGCAACTCTTAAACATACCCTAACTAACGGCTAGTTCGCATTTTTTTTAAATTTTCTCAGGGGTTGAAGATCAAAAACAAGTTCTGGTATATATTATAGCACATTTTTTTTGCCAAATTCACTCGGACCCCCTCAATTTTCCTAAAATTCTAACACTCTTCGGACCCTCAACTAGCCAGGACCAGGGTCGGTTAGGGTATGCTCTCAAATGTGAAAGAATTGACCTTATTTTCATATGAAACAGCAGAATATATTTATTGTAGGGCTGCATAGTGACACTTTGTAAGAACCAAGCGCATGATTATACATTTAAATACGCTCTGCGAGTTGTGATATATACCACACTTGGTGAAGTTGAGAGCGAAAACATGCAATTAGAAGGTATTATGGTAAGGCCTCACGGAATGGATCATTATAATAGAAAAAGAGAAGGAAAAGAAATGAGAGGAAATGAATAGTAAGCAAACCAAAATTGATCCCAATTTGGAAAACTTCTTCGCAGATAATTTATAATTTTAGGGTATTACTTCTGTTTCGAAACCTTCTTTAGATAGCAGTTTAGACAGTCCTATTTGTCCTTCATTACCTATTATTCCTCTTCTAACCCAGACGTATGTAAATCTTAGGTGGCTATTTTTAAATCGTCGTTTAGGGTCCTATCAAAGGATATGTAATGTTTGCGGATTTCGGAAAGTACGCAATGACCCAAATTCGCTGAATTGATGATGGGGTGACTGGGGGCACCGCTGCGCTGGGATAAGAGGGGTGGCCACTAAAAGCGCACACAAATTGCATAGACCAACAAATTATTGCTAGCCCACATGAAGAATACTAACAATGAATAAGGGATAAGGAAAATACCCCATGAAGTAACATGATGATTCTAGAGAAGAACAACTTTAGACACGTGGAGGGAAACAAACCTTGAGAAGAAAAGGATGAGAAACTAAATCCGGTTTGACCAAAACTAAAGACCACATCAGCCGGCAAAAGTCCTAGTGACCTATAATCAGAAGGTTTTTTTACTATCAAAACATCGGCAATATATTGAATTTTATTAAATCACACCCCCGAAAATTAACATAAGCAATAATACGTTAACACTCATAAAGCACTCTGTGTACACAAACCAACTCAATCGGAATGTACACTCGGTCACTCAATCGTTCTCAAACACAACACCTCGGGCGGACAACCCCATGAATCACCAAGCAAGTTCGAATATATAAAACCCCATTATCAACTCTACACATATAAATATTATACAGTACCTGAAACACTTCAACACAAACAAAAGTGTAAAATATAAAATAATTTTTTACTCGTGTATACTAAAAACCGTAACGCCTACGGGCGATAAAGAGAACATAAATTAGCCAACACAAATATATGTACAAAGGAAGACTAAATATTCTGTAAATATACAATATTAAGACACAATAGTATCACGGATCTAAGCAAGAGTGAAACCTTCAGTGTGCTCAATGGAAATCTTCAAGCGTCGCAGTAGTTCCTCTACGTCATCGGTATTTGGCAAATCTAGTACGTTACTACACGTATGAGCAGCAGGGAGATACTGAAAAAAATGAATTAAACAGCTGAGACATCGACTTCACCTCTTTATTACAAGGTTGAATGCTGATATCCAGTGCGGATAGTCCTCGTACAGGTAATCGAGTGGTTCCCATCAGAAATTGAATAAATTTCTGAAATAATTAAGTATGCATCGCATTAGTATGCACAACCAACTTTTCGCTCGTCTTCTGTAAGCTTAAAAAAGGCACTCCAAAAGGCAACAATGGTAGGATGGGCAGTATGATATTCCCCACGGTACTTCACAACCGAAAAAGTGATATTTATGAAATAATTCAAATCTAGGACAGGAAGACCAGCTATGAAGAATTGGATATTTGCGAGATTATCAACGATATACTAACTATAAACCATTTGAATTCAAGAGAGGGACGAAGAAAATAAATGCGAGAAAGTGAACGGAAAACCACATCGCATGAATATGAGATGAAGCCGTAGATTACGAGACAAACAGCGAGAAATTAGAAAAGTCATACCTGCTTAAATTCAGCCCAGTCGTAATTCTCGTTTCCCACAACCATCTCCATTAGTTCTTTGGGTTGAAAGAATTCCAAAAGATCACTTTTCAGAATCATACTAAATCCTTCCTTGAAATGTTGAAACTGAGAGCCGATGCACCCATCCAATCCCTTTTCCAAACGGTGCTTCACATAAAGCTAAAAAAGGATGAGATATGGAAACTAGATGAAAACTCACATTAACGTAGATGTTTTTGTTATGTTGATTCACTGGTGTTTCCTCGCCATTTGGTGTCAACGGTAATGTTTTAGTCACACCAAGATAAGAATAAGTTATAGCAAAGGTAAGACAGAATACATCCTAAATAACGAATTTATGTGAGCAGTTCATCTAAATCTAACTTCGAAGTCATCTCCTTCGTATTCTAGGAGAGATCGCAATCCTTTGCCCTCCACAGGACTTAGCTCGCAAAGGTCGTCCAAATGTGGTTCTTGATTCAAGAGCATCTGAAACTTCCTCGTATAATCATTATTGATTAGTCTCACCTTATATAGCACAGTGGGGAAAGGAAATGCCACAAGAACCGAGTTATACACCGCTAAGCCAACCAACTTTCCAACTATTCGAAACATATCAAAACCGTCACCAGTCCCACTAAGGTTAGCACCATTAAACCAGACTAAGTGAGAATCTTCATCTTCAATGAACATACCATATCTGAATTTTCGGTTGAAAAGGGCAGTATAATTTAACCTACTCGGCTCTAAGTAACTGCTGGAAGAGCAACATAAAATATTCTTTTTTGACTCCGCCGGCATCGTCCCCCTCTTCATTAGCGAAAGTAACCTTAAAGGAAACAAGGTGGAACACTGGGAGGGCATGATTACCTTAATTGGTTTCAACAGCGTGGAGGGCGGAGTGCTGTAGATTGCATTCATGGTGTCCTCAATCAAATTATCTCTCCTAACAGTTAGGGAGTAGTAGGGCAGAGATGTGAACGCTCGCATTACTCCCAGAACTTGTAGCTGATTCGTGTTTCTCTGAAAGACAATTGAGATTAAATTTATCAGTGTCTAATGATGTATAAACGAAGTAACCGAATACTGGGAAAAGAACCGGAGAAAAATTCAGAAGTTACCTCTTGTTCAATGAATGATTGTATGTGAATCAAGTCACCCTTGGCAACACCGTTCAGCAAAAATGGATAGGCAGACCAGCGGTCGGCATCTTTCTACAAACATATATTGAGTATAAATAAGAGCTGATAAGCATACATTATACTTGAAGTTAACATAATCCGTAGGTATACAGTAATTATCTGATAGCTCATTGACATAAAAACTTTCCAACGGTAGAATATTGGCAGTCTGTATAAAAAACTTACTGAGAACGAGAAAAGAAAACTTTACTTACCCTGTTCAAGTCGCTAAATAATTTGAGTGCTTCAAGAAGACATTTACAATCCGATGGTGGCTTCTTCAAAGCGACTATAGCGCGTATACCACATAGGAGCGAGGTAACAACGCGGTTGAAATGGCGCTTCGGGAGAACTATGTACCAGGAGCCTAAAAAAATGCTTAGATTTCTAGTAAAAATTAACCATACATAGAATTCGTCTTGATCGATTGTCCAATGACAATAATCTGTCGGCAAAAGGTTTATGTAGACGATTTACTTCCGCAGCACCGACTTTAACGACAAATGCGTCTATCCATGGAAGAATTAGCAACACCCTGAAAATAATATTTTAAATTACAAACTAAACAAGGAATACCTCAGGCTTTCGACTGAATGAACTTTTAAAACATCTTCGAAAATTGACAGATGACAAGAATCAACAATCAACTCATCATACTGTCTCCCATCTGAAGACGCTGACAAGAGATTAAAAGTGTCCATTGCGGAATCCATATCAATTCCACATTCTTTGTAACCGTCTCGAAGAAACCGTCTATCGTCAGAATATAAAAAAGAACCATTCAGGCTAGCGGTCGAAGAGAAAACAGACTCCAATAGACTAAATAATAAAGTATGAAAGACTGACCATATAAACAACCTACCCGAGAAGCTCTAATTTGTCCTTCTTCTCTAATAACTCCTTTACGCGACTCTTTGTTAAAAATACTGGAAGCGTTAGCGAATAGCCTGGCCCAACGGAAATATCCTGTTAATAAAGATGAATTATATAGCTCAGTGGATCCATCTTACAGGTACTCCGCCAGATCGAATAATAAAGGTCTGATCAAATCCCGCAAACACAGAAGTAACGTGGTCCATATCATCTACGATTCGTGGTGTTATTTGATCCCGATCCAGTCCATTTCCCAGTTGACCACTACTGTTCATGCCAAAAGAATAAAAACGGCCTGCTACTACTGCAATTGTATGGCACCTGAATAAAGATGGAATGTAGAATATCGAGCTAATAAACCTTCCGCAAGATACGCGTGTCACATGGGAACCCATGAGATCAGGAATGGCCAGTGGCACTGTTTGCACATGATTTCTAAAGAACTGCATCAGATTCACAATATCTTTGCTTTACAAACCTTCGACCGCAACCTATTTGGCCACAATCATCGGATCCAAACCCCAGCAATGCACCGTCTTTGGTCAAGAGGAGCGAGTGTGAATACCCCGCAGCAATCTCCACAACTCGCAAATTACTTACAGCTTCAAGACGTTGTGGTTCTTTTCTACTATGAGCTAGAAAGAAACGTTCAACTGGTACATAAATTGAACGAACGAAATGTTGTACCGACGCCTAGCTGACCATATTCGTTACGACCCCAAACGAAGATGGATCCACTTGCCGACAAAGCCATACAATGATATCCACCAGCGGCAACTGTAATTGGAATATGTCTCAGTACAACAAAAAAATTAACTTCGAACAATTGGAATTCCTGAAAGATATTCTACTTCAGTGGGAGCACGCAAAATTTCGTTGTCGTGCTGTTCTCCCCACACGTAGACTCGACTACCTAAAACCATTATTGATGTTAAATGGAAACATAAACCCGTTTACTTGATACCAGTGCGACACAATGATCCGGACCAGAAGCTACCTGTACTACTTCATTGAGGAGCAATCGCCTTTAATACAATGTCTAACTGAAGCGTTTTTGATTAAAACCTACTTAGGTCCAGGCTGATGTAATACGGGTGAGTTAATCCCTAGCTGTCCTTTCTCATTACTTCCCCAGGAATATAGCCGTCCATCTTCAATTACCGCGAGGGAATGGGCTCGTCCTGCAGCAACCTAAATATACGTTACTGGGAGAATTTCCATTGCAACTGAACTGAGCTTGCAAGTTCAGGATCAAAACATACCTGAGTGGCTTTGGACCCCCTTGTTATGGAGACTGGATAAATGGTAAAGCTTCCTGAAGTTTTGTTTCCACGACCAAGCTGCCCATCCTCATTAGCACCAACGGACCACACCTTTACAGATTCATCGTAAATAGAGGCTCTGGGAATGTACCTGACCATCCTCGGCTAAAAACACGGTGTGCTTTAAACCACAAGCAACCTGAATAACCGCGGTGCCGTATTCACCATTCGGAGCTCCAACTAAATGCGCAGGTTAACTTAGATTACCCCAAATGACTAACTGATATGTTCCGGAACTGCCACCCTTGTATCAATACCAGAACGCAAGCCTAGTTGACCCTCGGACGAAGCTCCACAAGCCAGTAATTCCTTTCGCATTGTGTTGTTTTCTCTTTCAAAAACTAGTTTTGGCAAGCATAACTTTAAACAAATAGAATCAGGTGCGAGAATGCCTGTTCCAGCAGTGAAAAACAGATAAAAAAAGATTTAAACAGATTTAAACGGGTTCTAAAAGATCATAATCTATAGGAACATGTACAAGTTTAC
The DNA here is from genome assembly GCA_034691345.1 of Phasmarhabditis papillosa. Lineage (NCBI taxonomy): Eukaryota > Metazoa > Nematoda > Chromadorea > Rhabditida > Rhabditidae > Pellioditis > Pellioditis papillosa. Next base: position 16,175 of record JAQGAV010000792.1, on the reverse strand, counting down.
CATCCTAATTCGAATTCACTCGAGTGCGAGAAACCGTGCTTCAACAGATTACATTGCAAGCGCCGCATACATTTAACGTGTGGCAAATTGCGTTTTTCAAAAAAAAACATGTTTTTTACAAGTCTTTTTTGTTCATAGCTAAACATTATTTTATTTATGCTATTTTTTCTTTATTTTTATATGATTGTATACATATGAAATTTCCGACGACGAACAATAGAGAGCTACCGTAAAATAACTATCATATTCGTGTTCCGCATTTTACCCCAGAAAGCCTATTTTCCTATGGTCGATAAAAAATACCGACAATAAACCACACTAGGCACCATTTCAATCTACTCAAGTAGTGCGCTAAGACTCTATATACATCAACATAGACCAAAAATTGGAAATTTTTTTGAAAAAAGTTTAAAATGGAAATCTGGAAAAAAAAATTTTTTTGTTGGGGCCGCTATATTACGTTAGTACCGATTATCAATTAGATTGTCCCACATTAACTTTCCTATACCACCCATGAAGTTAAAACCAACGATAAATCTGAAAACGCAGCTCTAATCGTTTGGGCTCGCCCTATTTGGAAGGTGGCGGCTAGTTATGTCGGTCTCCACAAAGGACGCTCTTCTAAACAGCCCACAAAGAGCTATTATGTATTCAAACAAAACACAAAACGATTATTGGAGTTGTTATAGACGTGTGTGGTCATGTATAAATTTTAAGAGAAAATAAGTTTCTTACCGGGTGTGGGGATGGGAGAATTTTATAATAAACTAAGTCGACTTTTTAATGTTCTGTTAGTAAGAATGATACTCTCTAAACGCGGCAAACTTTTGTATTTAGCGAGTGAGGGTCGCAATTTCGTTTTTGGTTCCTCCACTCCGAGAGATCTTGCCCATATGACATCACTACATCCAAGGTTATAATACTGTGTATAGTTAACCTAATAGGAAGTATTTAAAGATTAAGAAGGTACGATGCGGCGGCTCCAAAGAAAAGTCAGACATCTCCCAATATACAAACCCCTATAAAGAGGAGCACAACAGGTAAGCCACGCGAATAGGTAACACCGGAGAGGTCTTTTGATTTTGATTAATTGGGAGGAATCCGAAACCGACATATGCCCGCAATTCCGCAAATAGAAAACGGAATTCTGGATAATCCAGATCAAAACTTCTGCAGAATACCACAGGCACGGTACGCTCAAAATGCTGTTCTTGTAAATAATCTTGTAATAGGTATTCACAAATTTGTAAATAACAGGAAAAAATGAAAGATTTCATATGATACTCCATTTTCGTTCTCCTTAGTTAGGTTACTGTAGCCTGGTTTCCATATTTCAACTCAGAATGACTATCTCTATTAAGAAAAATTAAACAATTTTTGAGTGTACCGTGCCTTTAAGTAGGTTTTGTAGCGCCTCCGGTTAATCGGCAAACAGTAGTGGTGCAGAAGTTAACGACAAACATCCCGAAGGCTCAGTCGAAAGACGATGATGTGAGCAGTGAACCGGATTATGTACAGGTAACTAAGATTGGAACAACTTCAAACAAGGAAACATTAGGATCGCATGGAATTCATTCGTACTCCTCTCGGAAATGGAGCTCAGAAGAAGGAGGAAGTGAAGGTTGTGACAGGAGAAGGTAGGAGACAGTTATTTCCCTTTGTTGGCTTCTTACTAGAAAGGTCGAGTAGTAAAAGTCCTAGATATTGAATTTTAAACAAGAAATCGATAATATATATGTTTTAATAGCTGCTGCTGACAACTCCATCAATGTTGGTAAGGACAGTCATGAGAACACCTCCTTCTCTCAAGTTGCCGGTAGGTGTAGCTTCTGTCCCTAACTTAATCGGTGAATGATATCAGATGGACCAAACTTTTTCCACCTATCAAATATGGTAAAGCAACGACTAGGGTTACTCAAATTAGAGCAAACTTTGTCCTAGCAGGAATACAGGCAAACCTTTGAGAACTCGAGCCGTCCAATTCCAATTCTACCACGGCATAGATTGAACAATTTCAGAAATTGTTAAACACGAAGCTGTTTTACAATAAACCACCTATTTATAGAAATGACGGTCATGTCGAAGAGCTCGGAGCGTATCCCCCACAATACGCACGAAGAAGAAGGAGGTACTGCAAGCCAGCATACAATTGTTGGCATGGATGATCAAGTGAGCACAGTATTCCCTACAGCTTGCTTGGAATATGAAATTGAAATCGTCTCAATAGCTCGCACCACATTCAAACTGGTTTATTCAAATATGCACAGTGTGGCTTTCATAATTATGGATCCCGAATCCAGGGGTGGCAAGGGCCGGCCCGGGCCGGCCCTCTTATCCGAATTTCTAGGCACCGCTATTGCGAAATTCCAAATTTTTTACCAAAACTTCCAATTTTGAAAAAAAAAATTCAAAAATTTGGAGCATTATCGGTTCCGAAAGTGAGGGCCGGCCCTCCGAATCTGTTCCCCAGTTACAGATAACTATAGTTTTACAATTGGCTGGCTATACCACCATATATAGTCTATCTCAAGTTTTAAGTGAAATAATGATTAATGGATTACTAATAGAATCCTATGGAGCAATCAATATTTTTGACCTAGGAAGATTCACAGAAAGTAGGGAGAATGAGACTACGCAACGGGACGAACCTGCCAAAGATTTTTCCAAGAAATTTGATCTCGGCTGGCCCGGCCACATATTGAGACCGGAGCCATTCATAAACACGTATTTAATACTTGTGTTCTAGATAGTTGTGGCCGAACTGAATGCAACTACACCCGAAGATGAAGAACGTCGCCGTTCCATAGACACCAGCTCCAAAGTGGATGACATTATGAGGAAAGTCGAGGCTGCAGCCATAAAGTCAAAGGCGGGTTGAATGCATACAAAAGGGTTATCATTTATATTTAGATAGGTAATACAGTAATACATTAATGGTTAATATAAAATATTCTCTTAACCACACCTTTCAGGATAAGAACAGTGACTCGAAAATAACAACGTTGTCTGAAAGCACAACAAAAGTAAGTGAAAAGAGATTGTAACCAATTTGGATTCAAGCTGCGCAAATTAAACTTTGGGAATGTTTTTATATATTGTAACATAGTCATGGTACAAGTGGTTTGGCCCAGGGTTTTCAGGATAGGGGACTCTGCCGGGGATCGAGCATTTCCACATTATAACCGGGACGCATTCCATTTATATTCTCTCCACGCTGCTAATTTCAAAATTTCTATTTTTGTCCTCACCAGGAAAAAAGGAACACTTTTTTTAGATAGACATCAATAAATCCGATGTGACTAATTCATTATCATACCAACCCGAGGCCGATACGAATATTGTGGTACGTAGCAAGCCTGTTAACGAAGATATGAACAAGGTATGCAGGTTAAAACGGTCATTCAATAGTAAGCATGACGAATATTTTCAAAACGACCCACGGCAAACAAAGATATTGTTACCAATTTATTACTTCAGGCGATCAACATTAACTCCTAGAAGTCGTCAAGGCATCAAAAGAAAAAATAAGCGTTTTAATAGCATTGCTATAGACTATTATACAAATGATTAAATACCTATATATACAGTATATGTTATGATAAAAAGTAAGAAAAAGATATTAGAATATTACAAGGACTAGAATCAGTATCACAACCATAAGGAGATTACTTCCCAAACCTGACTAGGAGTGTATTACAGAGCAGTAACCAAATTAGAAACTCGCTGGCAAAATCGGGTCAACACGATTAACCCATAAATTAGCGCACTCTGGATGAAAGTGCTTACCTCCATACTGCAAGGTAGCTGACGGTTGTCCACATATACCACAAGTGCTAAAAATTGACACATTGTGAGTGACAATGGCAAAAAAATTAATGCCTAGTGAAAATAAACTCACAGTTTAGTCTCTTGCACAACCAATGTTTCACAAGGAGGCACAAATACTGACAGTCTTGTCCAAACTTCTCTGCAAGATATGAGTTTCTTTTCGAGATCCCTGGCTAACATTCCTGCAGCTGACAACTGCACCCTTTCAATGATGCCATACGCACGAAATAAAGATCTAGAAGAGGATGAGTGCAATCATATTCAGTTGAACTAACATCAAATACATAGATCCACGCTCTGTTTTGAATAAATCTCTGAGAAACTCTGCTGAATAATTTGAAAACAGTTTATCCGCTACCTTAATTTAATTTAATTAGATATACCAAAAATGAGCATTACCTCAAATAGTAAAGATACCGCTAGCAATGTTTTGCCCCAGACGGAGTGATGAAAATTTACCTAAAATTGTTTTATATGTTAGATGCATGTGTAAATTGAACATAATACCATTTCAGAAGATTCGTCCTGTGCTTTTACTTCTAATTTCAGTGAAGAATTGCAACTCAATTCAATAGAAGACAAATCCTGATTGTTTTCATGTGCAGATGGAGCTAAATTATTTTGCTAACTAATAATAACATATCCATACCATTGAGGTCCTTCTTAGCCGTTGAATTCGACTTGCTGCTACTCTGACCAAATAAATCTCCAATTAAGTCTTTGCTTTTAGCTAACGTTCGCTTTGGACTAGGCAGCAATGATGTCGGTAGAAAATAACCCTTTGCCACATTATTGGAAACAGCTCTTAAACTAGATTATAAAACAAAAGTAAATCTATAAGATGCCTAGGAAATGACGATGACGCAGATATTGATGATGCGACTGGGGTTGTTACACCTTGAGGAGACTGTGTATGTACTTGAACAGGTTGCAAAAATGGAATCGGAAGTTGTGACATTGACGATATTGCGGCTATAGTCTCATTTTTCTATAAATAATTATTATTGCATAACACATACAAATGAGACCTGAGCAAGGGCAATAAGGGCCAAGCATGAGAAAAACTCAGGTCTTGTTAGTTGACCAGGTAACGTTCTGTTAACAGCCGACCAAACGTACGACAAAACAGGCCGCGGAAGACCAGAAGTGACCATCATATTGTAAACTGAAATGCGTCCAAAAATATCTATATAAATACAATGTACCTAGTGCTGTATTTGGTAAGGAATTTGAAGAAGTAGCGCCACAAGCGGCGATAGCTTCATGATAGAATTTGGGCACTCGATTTTCTTCTAGGAGAATAGGTGGCACTACACCACCACCACCACCTGGAAATAGTTATATGCATAATTTATCTATGACCGTGGGGGATTCCCTATAGTACTACTAGCACAAATGAACCGCTAAAACGACTAGGTTTCAGTATAATAATTGTTTTTTGAGTCCCTCATATGTGAATGGAACCAAGGCATAGTTAACAAACAAAGCTGTGAACTGTCAGAGGTTATCAAATTGCAATACATACCTGTTCTACCTGGGCCAGCAACTGGAACGTTACTACCTAGAAGTACACCTTGCATAAGGTTAGTAGGGACATCTGTCTCGTCTGCGCTCATACTAGAACAAAAAAGTACAAGCTGGATAAAATGGGTTTGGCACAGCAAAAATATATAGTTGACCAAACACCCGCCGCAACGGTCAAAGCTGGGAATGGAAATTCACTCAGGTTTCCCCCTTCCCCCGATGGTTAAATAACCCTTATAGTTGTTTAAACAACTATTTTCAGATGAAATCGACTATAGACTACCAAACTCACAAGTTTCATACGACTTCAAATGAAAAACTGTGATCACTTTCTTTTCATTATACCTTGATTCAAGCGGTACTGTTCTGTCGGATCTAATGAGCTAATAACCAACTTTTTTTAGAACCATGCCATGTACATGTTTATTCACAGGGAATAATAAAACAAATATGTACGAAAAGCATATAAATAATGTGTCTTACATAATGGAAACATGTAAAATCAAGAATACTATAAAAACTAGGACAGTTTACTGGGCCTCGTTGGAATGACTTTAGAACACAGAAATGCTTGCCAGAAACCTTATGAAGTTCCGAGGATGAGAGCGACGATCATACCGTAGAGTCCCAAAACCTATAATGAATACTGTATAACGGAGAGGTAAAAATTTTTAAATAATTAAGACGGCAGTGGGACAAAAAGCAGCGGAACTCCGAAATGTACAAATGGCTTACCTCTGAGAAGATAAGGATAAGGATCATTCCCACGAACAAGCGAGGCTGTTGAGCGGTTCCTCGAACTCCAGCGTCTCCTACGATGCCGATGGCATACCCAGCGCCCAATCCACAGAGACCACAAGTCAGACCAGCGGCCAAATGAGCAAATCCTTTGTTGAGATTATATCCTGCACTTGAGGCAGTGACCTAACAAAATATATGATAAAACTGTTAACAGCATAAATGAACTGAGCTAGACAGCCGTAAAAGAGTCTATTAATTCAGAAAAAAATGTATATAAATCTACTTTTAACTAAAAATCTAAATATATAGAAAACTCACTTTTCCTTTCAAAACCATAGCTACGACTAGACCATAAATACCAATGATACCAGCCATAATTACAGGAATTACAGACTTCATGATAAGCTCAGGTCGCATCACACCCATGGAACAAATTCCTACAGCGGACTTTGCGGTTCCGTAAGCAGCACCCAACACTAAAATAGAAATTAAAGAATTATATTCGTAATAAGCTTACCAGTGAAAATTTGAGCCGATGCAGCGCCCATGTATCCAAAGAATGGTGCATAGGCAGCCTTCTCAGCGGTTTCAAGATCGTAAGACATTCTAAACAAAATATAAGAAAAAATGAAATATCATTTTCAACAAGTACTGCATGGTGTCTAAACACAAGGTCGAAAGAAAGAGAAAGAAAAAAGTTTCGTTTATTCACATGGAATGGATCGGAAATTCGCACAACTCTACAAAAAATATTTAACACTAACTATCTTCAAATAATTTTTTGCCTAACAAATTGTAATTTTCAAAGAAAGTTAGAACACAAAAAATCTCTTAAATATATACACAGAATTATGTGGCTCCCAAGATCAAGGCTACGATCATACCATAAAGACCGAGAACTTCAGCAAAAATAAGCATCAGAATCATTCCGACGAAGATTCTTGGCTGTTGCGAAAGAGCCCTGACACCAGCATCTCCAGCGATTCCGATGGCATAACCAGCTCCGAGGCCACAGAGACCACACACAAGTCCACCAGCGAACTGAGCAAATCCAGAGTTGATTGTATAGTCTTTTCCACCTTGCGTAACTTTTCCAGACACAATGACGGCAACAACCAGACCATAAATGGCTACAATACCAGCCATAACCACGGGAATAATGGCTTTCATAACCAATTCAGGCTTTGCGACAGCCATAGAGGCAATCCCAGTTCCAGATTTGGCGGTTCCGTAGGCCGATCCTGCAGCTGTGAAAATCATGGCAGCGGTAACACCGAGCGTGCCAAAAAATGGACCATACATGGCCTCCTCTGCAGCTTTCAGCTGAGCATCGTCATATAACTTATATGGTGACTCAGTCGGTGGCGCCGCCATCTAAAATAAAACAGTAATAATTTTAAAAAATTCAGAATAATTCAATAAAAAAAAACAAATCACATAATAATTTCAACACCAAATAACTGAACAAGTGTGTAAATCAGCAAGATTCAAATTTAATATAAATATCACAAAGCTGCAACTATCACATTATGGAATAAAATGTACGACATTTATAAGTTTTAAATAAACTCAGCACTAGTTACGCTCAGCTATTGACCGAAAACTAAAGAGCATTACGGTATCGCTGCGCGAGTACCTTTGTCCGCGACGCGTGTCTTAATGTAGCAGGGAATGTAAATAGAGCGTGCTACATATTATGACAAATCTGCAACGTTTTAAATAATAACTTAGTGACGCATTATGAACAATTTCGTCATCGTCATATGTATTATAGAGCTATAAAAATATATATTCTTTTATTTATCGTACTGAGGCATTGTTGAAATTTCTTATGTCACCTGACCTATGTTTTGCTAACCTTAATTCAAGTTTTTGAGAGTTCTTGGGTTTTCGACAACAATGTCTACGTCTACCATGGAGGACACTCAAATGAAGGTATATATTCATTAATAAGTAAGCAATGACGTGATGTTAAGGTAAAAAATGCTGTAGATGAAATGATCGACGACGTTGATAGAAAATACCTAAGAAGCATGCAGAAGCAAATGTTCCTTTGTTCAGCAAAGTGATTTTGCTTTCCCATTTTATTTCGATTTTTTAAAATTCAGGTGCTGCGAAAATACAACGGGTAGCCGCGATTATATTGAAAACTGTGTGGAAAGATGCAACAACGGAATGAAGAATGCCCAACGAACTCTTGAAACTGAGTTGGGATCACTTCAGGTTCCTTCGTCATTCTAATAGAGTTAATTCCTAATATATCAGGATAAATTGTCCAGATGTGCGATGTCATGCTATGATAAATTAGTTCTTAAATTCGGAAATGATGTGAGCAAATACTCGGAAGATCAGGTTAGGCATTCTGGCTTTCTTTCTACCTGCCTCTTATATTGCTCTGTGTAAAGCTTTTACTACCCAACACTCTTAATATGTTGATTTATCGTAAGTTATATTTTCCAGACTCAGTCTTTCAATCTGCAGCTTGATAAATGTGTCGCAACATGTGCCGATGATCATATCAAACTTATACCGAAAATAAGGGAGAAATTCGCCCGAAATCTTTAACGTAGATAACACTACCGGTCGTAGGTTCTTTTTTTAGCAGTTTTGTTGTTATTTTTGTTTGTTCTTTTTAATAAATGTTCCCTTATCATTTATTTTACGTTTTCAGACAGAACGTTGCTGACGTATATATTGTCCTTTCATATATAGGCTATTGTTTTATATTCCGATATATAATTGCAGATTCTCCCATGGGATTATTTTTATTGGTCTTATTAATTACTGCTGTAGTGGGAGCTAAGAACGTTCCAGTCGGCTTGGGTCGCGTTTGTGTCTTCGGTGATTTTAACAATGACCGTTTGACCGATATTGTGGCCCAGAATGGAGAAAATCTAACTATTTATTTGCAAGATGATAAGTTGCTAAACGTGGGTGTTAGTTGATCGGGATAAATATTTTGTGCTTATAGTTGGACGAAGTTGTTTTCAATAACATTTCTTCAATCCAAGTTGGTAATGACCCCGTGGATTGCTCTCTCGGGGACTTCAATGGTGATTCTCTCGTAGATATTTTGGTATTTATTTTCCTTTTTCTCCCTTACATTTGTTTATCATAGATAAGTCAAAAGGATGGCGATAAATATCACAATTCTATCTGGTTTGCTGAAATATCTGGGTTGTCATTCACGGAGCATGTACTGCAATCTACAAAGGATCAGCCAATGGTTAGTCCAGTCTTTTGCTATCTACTAGTATTTTACAGGTAGTGGACGTTAATGGGGATGGTTATCACGATATTTTGGGATTTTTTGGAAATGGTTCAATGTACTGTCAGTTTTTTGATAGATTGAAGAAGTCGGACAGCTGCACTAATAACTTCAAGTTGGTTTTAGTGTTTGCTGTGATATGCATGATGCCTTGTATTTTAGTGGATTTTTGCAATTTGAATCTTATCCAGGCTTTCCCCATCTCTATGTGGACATTATCGGTTTGATTTATTTTTAATATACTAGCTAATGTGTATTTTTTAAGGAGAAGATTTACTATCTGAATTTGTTTTTATGACTGAAGTTGACGACAAACTTGAAATGCAAGTTTGGGGCCGTTACAAACATGGATGGAAGAAAACACCTTCGCAAATTCCATCAATCGGTGATTATAAAGTAAGTTTTACATATAGTTTTCTGTATATTCATTGTGTAATTATAGCATCTTGGAGCAGCTATTCCTGCTGATTTTGATGCTGACGGTGTAATCGAACTCCTCGTCCCTATTTGTCAGGAAGCATCTTGCGAGCATATAAATAATGTAGCTCTTTGGCAGTATAATCGTGGATGGAGTCATAGTCAGATTGATCTAGGGGTGGGTTATTTCTAGAATTTATATTTAGTTATCGTTTCAGGACTTTCCTGCTTTCGTTGAAGAAGGGTCTAAAATCATATTCAGGACTGGTGATTATACCTCGGATGGTTACCCAGATCTTCTTTTGACCGTTGTCGATAAGAAAGCTCGCTTTCCAAAAATTATTGAGAATGTTAAATGCGACAGCTGTCAAAAAAATGGCACCAGGTTTATTTTATTTCCTCTTATGACTACCTTACAATTATAGAAAGTTTGAGTTGCGGAAAGTGAATTTTGTTCAATCCAGAGAATTGGCACTTAGCAAAATAACCCTTAGTGCGTTTTTCGATTTGAAGGTTTGGTCTATGATATTGTCAAATCCTCTATTTTTCATTTTTAGGAAGATGGAAATCTCGATATACTCGTGGAATACATATACTACAAGACCAATGAATATAAGTTTAGGTGGGTCATCGTATTTTTGTGACATTTCTTTTTTTTCAAGTTTTATCATGTGTGATGATCCGGGAGACACCACTTTCGTTAAAGCTACTGTATTTACCAGCGTGTGTGATAAAAGGTGTAATCCCAATTCAGCTGAGCTAGGTGTGTTTGTTTCTATTAAACGTTATAAATTCCGATTCATAGGGTCTGGTATTAGCTGGGGTGGTGCATGTATGAGTTTTTCCATGAACGATGGATGGGGTGGATCATTAGAGTCAGCTTCATGTCAAACCCCAATGATGACACATCGGTATGATTTTTTTTCAGTACTAACAAATATTTCGTTTTAGAGCTCTATCTTCTCCATATCTTTTATTTGGTCTGGGCCGTAGTCCCAATTTTGTTGATGAGGTTTGCATGCTTCAGTATCAGACGTATTTTTATTTTTAGCTCGTCATTGGTTCCCCACGCTATGCCGACAACTATGTAGGAGCTTTTCGGCAACATACGCTAAAACAAATTGTTCCGAATTCTCGTTTGATCATTATGCCACCGAAAGATAGCAGTGGACATTGGCAGACACGTTTATATGTAGCACCGTCCAAGTTGATAGTACAGGTAAGCTGCCATGATTCACCTAATTTATAATTAATTTTAAGAGTTTGTGTGTTATTGCCAGTGTGTGTTTGATATTGTTACTAGTGGTTGCTGTTCTTCATTACAAAGAAAAGAAAGAAGATAGGGTGGAGCGCCAGCAGCAATCTCAGCGTTTCCACTTCGACGCTATGTAGTTTTTAACCAAGGAATGTATTGACATACTATTTAATTTTATTCGGGTATTGTATTTTCATAGCTTTCATCCATGTGACAAAAATGTTCCTGTATATTTTACTCTTCTCTTATCTGTGATATAACTGGCATGTTTTCCCTGGTTCATCAAATTTCCTTTTAGTTGAGATATACGTTTATCTCGTGTTTTCGCGGGGTGAAACGTATTTCAACGTGAAAATCAACGGTTATTTGATTATCCTGTATTTATCTTCTACCCTACTTTGCGCAGATATATTTTCTTTGTGTATTGATTCAAGCATATTAAGTTATTACGAATTTTCACTAATTTTATAGTTTTGTAAATAAATTGTTTGACATTATTTTTATAATTAATTGTTCTGTCCCCTGCTTTATAATATACCTCGTATTTATATTTATATATGATTATTTTAATAGCAGTTTTCAGATGGTCGATTTGATGGAAGCTTCTCTACGGAATGTTCTCGACCAGACCTCTCTAAAGTGGATTTTTGTCGGAGGCAAGGGTGGTGTAGGTAAAACCACTTGCAGGTTAGTGATATCCGTTTAATTCGTTTGAAACATTTCTGATGTATTTAAGCTGTTCACTGGCCGTTCAGCTAGCTAAGGTTAGGCGAAATGTGTTACTAATTTCAACTGATCCCGCTCATAATATATCGGATGCTTTCAATCAGAAGTTTAGCAAAAATCCAGAGAAGGTCAATGGATTTGCGAACTTATTTGCATTGGTAAGTGTTCAATCGTTCGCAATCTTTAATGTTCTACTACAGGAAATAGATTCAAATGTATCCACCGATGGACCTTCCATTCCTGGCATGAATATTCTGCCTGAAAACGGAGGTATCCATTGAATTTTACAGTCGACTATTTATGTTAAAGGTATTGCTGGAATGGGTCGCGAACTTCTCCAGGGTATGGTTGGAGGATTGCCAGGAATTGACGAAGCGATGAGCTTCTCCGAAATGATCAGGTTAGCTTTCTACGTTTTTTTTCTTAATATTTATTTTGTAGGCTCGTTCAATCGATGGACTTCGACGTAGTAATCTTTGACACTGCTCCTACTGGTCACACTTTACGGCTTCTTCAGTTTCCCAATCTAATTGAAAATGCTTTCAGCAAGATTATGGGGTTGCAGGGCACTTTTGCACCAATGATCGGACAGGTGAATATCAAATGTGTTTAGTTACGTATTATTTTAGATTTCGGGTATGATGGGCCTCGGAGATATGAACATGGATGAAACGATGAAAAAGTTGAATGAAACTCTCGATTTGGTACGGAAAATAAACGTTCAGTTCAAGGATCCGGTAAGCTTTGAATTTTGCTTTTTGATTGGATTTCTTTATATTTACAGAATATTACAACATTTGTTTGCGTGTGTATTGCCGAGTTTCTCTCTCTCTATGAAACTGAGCGATTGATACAAGAGCTTACCAAGCAGGTACCATACAATTAACATATTGGGAGTCATTTTGGTTTTAGGGAATTGATACCCATAATATCATAGTTAATCAGTTGCTCTATCCTGATACCGATGGAGATGGATGTGTCAACTGCAAAAAATGTAGTGCTCGTTACAATATTCAGAGAAAATACCTTGAGCAGGTTAGTTTTTTTATTCTATAGTAGAGCCGGTTGCATTCAGATTGCTGAACTTTATGAAGATTTTAATGTGATAAAGTTGCCATTGCTTGAGAAGGAAGTACGAGGTCCCGAGCAGATCAAACTGTTCAGCGAAAATCTGGTTATTCCTTATGAACCATCTGAGTAATTACTGTTGTCCATCTAATTATTTTCATTATCTTTATTAATTTGATTGTTAAATATGAATTGTTAGTTTTATCTTTTTAGCCAAGTGGGAAAAACGAACTGTCGTCGTTAAACCCTTTTTTATTTTACTTTTGCCTAAGCTTTAGGTGTTTATTGTTTTCTCGGTTCATTAATTTTTTTTTCGGAAAAGTAAAGATGATTGTTTCGCTTTCGTGGAATTGTACTGTAAATTGTAAAATTAATAATGGGAATATACTTAAGGCAGAGGTGGTTATCCGGCCCATAGCACAAAGTGAAATTTTCCCGAAAGCACAGTACATATAGCTTTTATAGTTGAAATAACGTATGAGATATGCCTAAATAACAAAACTTTCTGGCGTAAGTCAGAGTTAATGTATATTTCACATTTAAAATATTCTTAGCTCCCAAGCTATCCAGGATAAAAGATTCCTCACTGCTTGGTTTGCCGTACTTTTAACTATTTCAAAAGTTTACAGGACTAAATTTAACTATGAATTTACGTACGCCCTCAGCGCTCGCGAAAGCTGGAAACAGATGTATCCGGAAAATACCCAGTTTAGTACCAAACATGTCAAACATTCTGACAGGAGCACTTGGCCAGTAATGCCTTTTTCACAAAATAAGATTTATTAATGTAGTTCAGTTACTTGCTCACTCAATATAATATGGGGTAAGTTTTATAAGCTTTGCTCCCTCAAACCTTGTTGTGCGCCGTGTAGACTGCAGCCGACTGGACCACACGTATCTTACGACGTATTAATTTAAAAAATCCCAATAACAAAATATCTGCTGAAATAGGAACACCCATCCAGGATGAAATAACAACTACTGCCAGTTGGCTAAAAACTACCGGGCATTATACCCTATAGGGTCGGTACGTACTCGTTAGCTGGGTTGCAAATTGGGTCCTGCCTGGCATAGTTTTTGGTAAGATGGTTCGGTCAGACCAACCAGAGTAGTGTTCACAACCACGACAGCGTCAGCAACATCATCGATTTGAATTTAGAGACGGCGTCACCTAAGAAATGGATCAAAAATGGACCAGTTTACATATTGCTCAAGGGTATTTGATATCCCAGATACAAATACGAAATTGTGCACATTACAATAGGTTAGCCATTTTTGAAAAGTGAAAAGTTTTGAAAAGAAATTATGCTTGTATTAGGAAAAAACATTTTAAATTTAAGCCATATAAATTCGTGTGTTTCAATGAACACGGTCACACTACACTAGATTTCCAGATTTCTTCCGGGTTCGCTACGTACATTGGCAGTGAAAGTTAGGAAAATAAATAGATTGACCAGCTTGGTTTACTTTTTTTTCACCCAGCTACATTTCTTTCCATGACATTGTTAGTGTTTTACAAGCGTCAATAAATATATAAATATATTTCCCTTTTACAAAGAAAATTATAATTGGGTAATCGTTTACACTCATATTGTTAATTTAGTTAGAGAAAGACCATCTGGGTAGACCACCCATCCTTATATAGGGATGGCGAATTATATTATGTGACAGAATGGGACGTAGTGAAAACTATTTGTTACTTATCATGGTGTATGCTACATAACGGAACTATTTAAATTAATAACAGTACTCTTTCTTCAGAGCTTCGCTAGATTAAGGAGATTGAATTATTATTTTTGTCGCGGCCTAAATGAGCCTAAACAGCGACTACGGTTGCTTATTTAAAGGGAATGTGACACGGTTTTTTACAAGGCGTCCCAAAAGAAAGAGAACTTTCCGTTTATCAAAAATTTCTAAGGAGATATATATTCAGAATTGTTTGCATTCGAGGTTTTTGAGCTCAAAGCTAGTGCGCGAGTCAAATAACATAACCTTTAGGCGCCTACTATTTGTATCTCTTGTTTAAAGGAGCGTAATTAGGTTAGAAGTCATTATTTTTCTATAATCTAAACACCGTTTTACTACAAATTTTCTGCTCCTTCAAGTAAAATAAACTAATGCAAAACTTTTTATTGCGGTATATTCGCGCAGGATGAAAATGTGACTGCTACTCAAATACAGTGACAAAATGAAAATTTCAGAAAATTGACTTTAGAATTGAATTAACCGTAGTTTATATGCCCCATTTTCAATTTTAATTAAAAAAGAAATATTTTTGAAGCAATATTCGAATTATATCAATTTCGCATTACCTTGTCACAGTCCCTTTAAAGCAATATCAAACATCCTAATCAAAGAAAACTCGGAGAAGCCTATTAAGTAACTAGTATTTGACAAGTAATTAAACATCAATCTGCTTGACTCATCGAATTTTGAAGGATCTTCTTAGGAGGCCAATTTCATTAAGATCCTTGACCTCTCACCTACCGTTCACCTCTTTAATCTATTTACAAGTACCGGGAGGTCTTTATCCTCGCCACCCTCAAAGTTAATTAGTTATTTCCGTTAATGGCAGATAGTTGACTTATCCACCAAACATTATTTGGAGGCGCGTTGTATACCTTCATAAAGTTGGTACATTTGCATTAATATCGCTATTTCTAGTTTTCCAGTGTTAATTGATTATTAACTTTTTGACCGATTAAGAATAGTTAAGAATAGTACCAAAGAGACATTTTAAAATACAGTGTTTTCTGTTGAATTATTAACTTCGCTAACCATCGCTATCTTATAGTAGAGTATAAAAGAGAGAAGCTTAATATGGAGTGTAGTGCTAGCTCCGCATTCCTCTTCATTGACTCCATACATTCACAGGAAATTCTATAGAGAAGACAGACATTACCACTGACAATCTCTCTTACTTATGCACAACTCAGTTATTCTATTCTCTAAATTAAGCTCTAATGTTTCCTGTCTCCTAGAAACCTATCATTACCTCATTTATTCTACTTATTCGTACTTGCTAACCTAAAACTAAATTACTTAAATCCATAGTTGAGCATACCTGTGTCTAGTTTTTCTCAACTCTGCGAATGTATTCTTCACTGTCCGATAATGCAGCATTTCAAAATGTAGCCCTTACGGCACTCACCATCAACCTAATATTTCACTCTTCTTTAATATGTCACTACAGATATATGTCTGCTTGCAAATTTCGAATTTAAATGTTGTCATTTGGCGGCTTTGCTCATTTTGAATCATTCTTCAATTAGGTTTTATTGCATTCTAGTGTTCACACTGGTTCACTCAATGCTCTTCTATTACTCCCAAACTTCACTAAATCTCATA
>JAQGAV010000791.1:0-26848 GCA_034691345.1 Phasmarhabditis papillosa | reverse complement strand
TGCGAAATTAAATGGAAAGAAAGTGTTTGTAATTATCAAGAGATAGAGACTATGATATTTTAATTAAGTTTGTTTTGGAAACTAAAGGAATTCAAACTTTGACGTCAGATGTATAACAGGTAGTGTTATAGTCTGTTGGAAGAACTAGATTTCCAGTATAGCAATCTACGGAACGAATACCTGTTCGGGCCGGCCCGGGACGGCCCGTATCGAGGAAAACATGGAGCGACAGGTATGGCGGAACGGCGGTGTTAGACTAAAGTAAATTCACTTTTGAAGAAAAGTATCTGAATCCACCGATTTCCCTTCATTTAAATATAACACCGCTCCTCCCTATGAATACTGGGCTAGCTCTTGTTACAGACAGTTTAAATGAAAATAAGGTGTATAGTCTGATTCAAGAGGAATAATGGAGTGTTACTTGCGTATTTTCATAAAATTTTGCGTATATTTTTGTTTTTCGAAAACTTTCAGAGCCATTATCGGCGAGATTCTTTCTTAACACTCCGTTATTACTCTCGGATATCACTATATACCCTACACTGAAAGTTTAGGGATATCTTATTCCGAGATGATCCTATTCAGTAGTTAGACTTCATAAAGATTCAAAACTTCAGAAGTTTAGTTTTGCGATTCTATAAGAGTTTGGAACTGTAACGTTCCCTACAACAAAGTACTGTATTCTGTCGAGTACCATTGTCGAGGAAAAGGTTAGCGAAATCCTAACAATTTTAAAAAAAGTATACAAGAAGTGAAAACTCTTTAAAAGAGATCCAATGCCTTGTTTGATCGGCTTGATTTTTGCGAAAAGTGCGCGCGGCAATCGGCTGGCAACCTAGCTGGGAGGTCTTGGTCTGACAGTAATTTGTTATTGCTAATTGCTTTGTGTCAGATTTCAAACTAAAGATACCACCAGTGAAGACAAGGACAACAAAGTCAAACAATTCCCTGAGAAAGGAGGATACAGGGGTTGCAATTTGCTGAATCAGAATTAGGGCTTGCCCCGGCCTGATTGTAAAATGTTCAGCCCGGCCAGATCCGCCTGCCAAAATCTTGGCCGGGACTATATCCCCCCCCCCTTTTGATGGATAGTTGTTTCAGAGATGGAGGAATAAACTGGGGAAAAGGCTGTGAGATCCATGCTCACCGGGATACTCCGTAACAACAAGCGAATCATATTATAAGTTGGTCACATAAGTTTACAACTGTGTAGACATAGCACCCAAAAAGTGATAACTTTAAATACTTATATAGAATAATTAAACCGTCGAATATCCTAAAGATACCATTAATACAGCGTAGGTTATAATACTCTTCTTCTTAAATACAATTTAGTATAGCAGACAGATGATTCACACTGTATCGTATCAGATGTGGGCGGGGCGACCTGCTCTCGCTCTTTTGAGGCAACCGGAAATCGAGGAGGAAATTAAAAGACGTCCAGAAATTTCCATTCACGACGATTTCAATCAAATCGTCCTTTGAGCAGCCGATTATGCATTCTTAAACGCCAGGGAACCAGGAAGAACACAATATTGTTGTATTTCTGAGATTTCTTGCTTATGAAAATCCTAAAATGATGTTTTGATAATAATAATAATACTTATTCAGAATCGGTTTGATCACATGTTGTGAGATCTTAGGTCCGCTGAGTGGTTATTTTCTGCCATTTCGGTTGGTCCTTTATTTATGTGTTTTAGTTTGGTTGTTTTATTAGTTACTATTTGATTGTCTTGTGTGGGAACCCTGGCAGAGCTGGTCGAAACAGTTTTGGGCTAGTTAAGTTAGGCAATACTGAGAGCAGTTCGGCTGTTGAGTCGGATTTAGTGCCAAGTTTTGGTGAAGCGCCGGTTGCTGGCAATATATTAGGAGCGGTTTCCAGACCAAATTGATCTTCCAGAAATCAGTTTACAAATTTGTCCAACTTTAGATTTTCCGAGATCTCAATGAACTACTGAAAATCGGATATCCTTCAGAAAAACTTGTCTTTAAAGCATGATCGTTCATTTTTTCCTCTCTAGTTTTTTCCAGGATAATGTTAAGATTTTTTTCGCAGTCCATTTAGCCCGTCCAAAAACTCGATTCAAATCGCCGCGGTAAACTTGTCAATTACCATAAAAGAGACATAAAATAATGGCTAAGAACGAATGAATGAAAGAAGATTGAGATGACCTTCAGCTGTGAAATTGCGCTGATCGCTAGCTAGAAAATGGTAATTTGCAATTTGGAACGTAGCTAACCGCCGCCAGGACGGCCGGGGCCGGTCGCCGCGGCGGGCTCGACATGTCCACGGGGCGGTTTAGGATTTATGGCCTTGCGGGCCTACATCAATGAAAAAACATAGAGCGGACAAGGACCAGGACAAGGGACTG
This sequence comes from Phasmarhabditis papillosa, assembly GCA_034691345.1. NCBI lineage: Eukaryota > Metazoa > Nematoda > Chromadorea > Rhabditida > Rhabditidae > Pellioditis > Pellioditis papillosa. The sequence continues at coordinate 24,476 of JAQGAV010000791.1, read as the reverse complement.
TGGATGGTTAACTGTAGACTATTAATCAAGACACACAACTTCTACCAATCAACTGAGACAAAGAACCCTAGTGACAGATTTGTGGCACGCGCAAGGAGGCAAACGACTGCCCCAGCAAGGGTTAGGGAGAGGAAACTGTGTTACAGGCAACGCTACGCAACGCTGGGCCCGGGTCCATTGGCTGTGCTTCAATGTCCAGTATTGGTTACAAGTAAGAATAGGATTTATCAAGATCCATAATACTCAATCAAAGTCGATAAATATACTTCTTAAAACGAATTACATTGAAAACAGAACGAATTAAACGAATCCGATGCGTAGTGGTATAGTATAATACTTATGTTTTACAAGGAGTCAGGGAGCAGTAAAGCTTCACTGAACTTCGCTAATATTGCTATGCAAATTGTAAAATACTCCGCGAATAGTGAGCGATTTCAGTTCATTTTCGCATGAATTCGAGTAGAAATGAAATTAGGATAATAGACGTGGACTGGAATGTAATTCTATTACAAGATGCCACCGAGCAACGCGACCCCAACACAAATTTGTTTTCATTTTGCACAAAGGCCTCCAGAAATGGCGAGTATAGAAACGTATTTTAATGAGAAACATGACGAGGAACGAAAGTTTTACATTTGAAGTACTCAATGAATGAAAGGATCATAAACGCACAATTTGTCTTTGTTAAATCCCGAGATCATCTAAACGGTAGATTAAATTTCTAGAATAATAGATTCACGACTTATCCCACAGAACATATCATCGAAAATAGTTAGGAGTAATTGGATCACTGAATGTTATGACCAACTTTAATACCGGTAATTCGAAAGAGAATAAAACGAGCCGCAATGACTGGTAAACAATCCATCGAACTACTATACTCGAAGCATGTGTCCACAAGATTAGTCACACTAACTATGATCACAAGACCCATAGATCAAATTAAAAATTTATTTATAGAAATACTATCACTATTAACAAAAAATACCTGAACAAAATTGAGCTAAATCAAATCTGAAAACAAATACATCAACAAAACTATAGATTTACAATCAAAAATTAGCATAACACGTAACGTAAAACCGAAATAATCACAGAGAAAAATGAAATACAACCGGTGCCTAATAACAAAATTTACTGGAATGTCATCTGGATAACTGCATCGGCTTCCTTGGAGTGATGTTCAGATATGGCAGTAGCTGTGTAGGCTACTTCAACACGTCCAGCATAACGAGGCTGAAAAGCATCATGTTGGTGAAACAATCAAGAACTATGATCAAGAGGAAGCCTCTCACCAAGTGGTCTACACAACTTTGTATACAACTCAGTTAAGTTGGTAAAATACTTGAGAGCTACTATTGTTGTAAAGCTTACCGATATTCCTAAAGCGCTTTCAAATCTTGGCCGAATGAACGACCAAGCGCCAGCATTACGAGGCTCTTCTTGAGACCAAACGAATTCTGAAACATGGACAATTTATTTTCTTTTTAGAATCATCACTGTTTTGTACTCTATGTTCGCCTTTTGAATAAAGGAATATACCATCTTTTCGAATAGAAATAAACAATTAGCCATTGTAACCAATTATCGCAACAGGTCATCGCTAAATGTGTAAACATTCGGCTATTGACAACGGCTATAACATAAACTAATCAAATGTGATGATCGCATTATCTATTTCAATTACAAACATCAACTAACGCTCAGTGGGGGTTTCTTTTGATGCTACCGAAAATTATACACAGTTTCTCTGACTGGCTACCAGCAACTAAGCTTGAGCAGGGCTGTCAAAATTACGGGCCGGCCCGGGCCTGAAAATTAAAATTAAACGGGCCGGCCCGAGGCACCTCTGAGCTTGAGAAATATTCTCGCATATGATGTCAAGAGTCATTGAGTGAGATAATCATAATTTAGAATTATATGGGCAATTAATAGTCCACTCAATGAGCAAGGAGTTAGTCCTTGAACTCTCTTGATTGACCAACTCAACAACCATAAACACACAGTTTTTACACCTGTCCAATTGCCAGTTTCGATGACACATCTGGCCGTTTCCTAGGACACTACGGAAACACCGCAATTATGAGATAATCCAATATTGAGGGATAAGATATATAGATGAGAATGAAGTGTGTTCATTTCATCTTGACTTAAAAACATTGCGTCATGGCTAACTACCGTTATTAGAAATACCGCATTCGCTAGAACATTTCAATGTTTCGATATTTCAATCAAAGTTACGCAATAAGGCAAGAAAAACTAACCGGATGCTTTGGGATATTGCTTCAGAACTTCTTGAAGTCCGAGAACTGGGAATGGGCATAGACTTTCCAAGCGAACGATGGCAACGGAGTCCTTCAAACCTCTCTCATCTCTGGCCTTTTCCACAGCAATCCAGTGCTTACCAGAAACGAAAATGACCTAAATCCCCTTAGTTTAGTAAAATTTCTGTAAATGCAAACCTTTGTCACTTTATCAGCTACGCACGTTTTATCGCCAATCACGTCAAGGAAATGGGTTCCTGGTGCAAAATCATTCAATGTGCAGGCAGCCTATAATAACAATAACTATTTCGATTTCGTGTAAATGGGAACCTTTGGGTGTCGCAACAAAATCTTTGGCGCAACTACGACAAGTGGTTTCCTGTAGTCTGGAATAACCTAAATAGTGTATAAATTTAAACGGTTGATATATAAAACAAACCTGTCTTCGTAATAGGTGGAAATACTGAGCACTGGTTGTTGGATTGGCTATCCTCATGTTGACGTTTTCGCCATCAACAGGTTTCTGATCTTCTCGTGAATCACATAGTTGCAAAAATCGGAAATAATCTAATTATTAGTTCATTGAAAAAGAAAATTACCTTTCCATGTGACAACTGCTGTGCTCAGGGCCTGCTCCATCGAGTCCATGGGGCAGCAGCATAACTAGGCCAGATTGGGTCAACCATTTACCTGCAGATTAACAAAATTTCAGAAAAACAGGAATTTCAGATACTTTCTCCACTGGCAATTAGATTATCAATGATAATCTGTGCTCCATTAAAGAAGTCTCCAAATTGTGCTTCCCATACGCACAATCGCCGTGGATTATCTAGTGAATATCCGTATTCATATCCGAGAATAGCCTCTTCAGATAGTAAGTTATTCGCTACCTATAAATGTGAAATATTATTCACATATTAGAAGGAACAAACCTCAAGAAATCCTTTCTGTTCGGGGTAAATATTATTCAAGGGGATATGAGTGCTGTCGGTTGAGTTATTGACCAGCATGGCATGTCTACAAATAGTCAGATTTATATTTCATTGCTAGGTAACAAACCTATGACTGAAAGTTCCTCTGCCAACATCTTGTCCACTAATTCGCACATCATTTCCTTCGGCTAGAAGAGATCCAAAAGCAAATGCCTAAAAGTAGGCATGCATTCTAATAAGTGGATATTCACACCTCGGCAGTGGCCCAATCGATTCCTTGTCCATTAACAATCTTGGCTAGACGCGCATCACAGTGGGTTTTCTTCAAGTGAGGATGAATATTCTAGAAAATTTACTTTTATCAAGGTAGTTCTAAGTCACTAACAAAATCTTCAGGAACTGTAACTGATGCAGCGCCGACGAACTTCAGCAAATCAGTATCTGCACCAGTATTCCATTTCATCACTTCCTTGGGTGCTTGTCTAAAGCCACTCCAATTTCCTTCGAGATGTCGTACTCTAGAGAAATGGTTCAAACAATAAGATCGTAATAAACTTACTCTGGCTTCGCTGATTCAATAGATTTTAGAACTCCCATTAATTTCTCGGTGTGCTCATCCTTGATCTTCTTAACATCTTCTTCAGCTAATAATCCATCTTCGATCAAGTAATCAGCATATTCTCTGGGAACCGATTCACGTGATTCGATTGCCTTAACATTCAAAATACAAAAATAATAATATTAAATTTGTACCTTATACATCACCGGCTGAGTAAACGACGGATCATCTAATTCATTGTGTCCCCAACGGCGATAACATACCATATTGATGAAGACATCTTTGCGGAATTTGTTTCGGTATGCGAGGGCTAATCTCGTAGCTCTGACCAACTCCTATAAATCAGCTGATGACTATAATGAGGTGGGAATACACGAACCTCAGGGTGATCACCATTAACATGGATAACTGGACATTCAAATGATTTTGCAATATCTAAATGCAGAAATATATGTCTTCTAGTTTCCTTGAACAACCTGTGCAATGAGTCGTTGATCTTCCAATGTGTCCTTCGGCAGTGAACGCGACTTGATTGTTGGTTACCAAGTGAATAGTTCCACCAATGCGGAAGTGGGGAGCCTGACTTAAGGCTATCGATTCCCAAACAACGCCCTATAATTAAATGCTTCAATAACTAGAAAATGCGAACAATACTTGGCCAGCAAATGCTCCATCACCGTGATTCAAGATGGTAAGAACACCATCACCGGATCTTGCTTCAAGTTCAGTGGAGTAGTCGCCGAGTGCAAGAGATCTACAAATAAGTAAGTATTAAATCTAGTAAATTTTAATTACCTGGATCTAGCTCTAGCCTTGCCCATAGCCACTGGATTTACAGCCTCCAAGTGAGATGGGTTGGGTAACATTGTCACATGAACCTTGCCTTCAGGTCCAACATGCTCAAAAGATGATGCTGAAAAATAAATAAATAAAGTTTAAAAAAGCCTTGTTTGTTGTATTTAAATGAAGAACGGTGCACGTATTTAAACAGAATCTATATGACTCCGCAACAGTAAAATAGATGAAATAAAGTCATGAAAAAACATACTCAAATGGGAGAGAACATCACCGGCCCCCTGCACATCATCTGGGAATTCTGCTTTTCCTTTCATCTGAATATTGGACTGGATTATTCAATGTTAGCACGATTACCTTTCTGAACATTTGAACGGTGGGAAATTGCATCATTTCATTGAGGAGATTGAGACGCCCGCGATGAGCGATACCAATAATGATCTGAAAAAAAAAAATTCAACGTTACTGTATGGATAAATTGTACCTGCTCAATTCCATATTCCGGAGCACCATTGAAGACTTCGTTGTAAAAACCGTACATAGCCTCAGCACCCTCGCTGCCATAACGTTTTACGGTTGGGAACTTCAGAGCCAGGAAGTGATCAAAATTCTGAAAATAATACGAGAAGGTGAAATTCGTGGCAATAAGTGCTGATTACTTCGCATCGCAGCATCAGTCGGCCTAATTCGGTTCGCTCCTCATTGCGGAGTTCACTAACAGCCGCATTTTCAAAGGCTTGTGATAGCCACTGTCTTTCTTCCCAATTCTATAAAAGTATAAATAATACAGACTTTAGTGCGAATGAACTCACGTTAATATGCATAAATTCGATTGCCATTGGACCGCAGTAAATCAAGCGAAGTTGCTCAGCAAGATCGTTCATCGACAGATCCTTTCCTTGAATAACTTCGTCCTTCTCTAGCCCATACAATTCTGGACTCAACTCAGGCACACTGTAACTATCAAATCCTAATTAATTTAAGCAGGTTACTCACGTCTTCTTTTTCATCAGGTTCAGCGGATCCAGGTTAGCAGCGAGATACCCATATCGACGAAATGCATTGATTAGATGAATTCGGCGACTATCCGAATCTTTAATGCCACCTGAATATTATTCACATTACAGTTATATTTCGAAATAAACCTTCATGATGAAACGATGTTTTTGGTGGGTCGGGCAGATGCCCAAATTCATTGGCAGCTGGCCTGTAGCTACGTCTTCCAACTAAAAAGAAAACATTTGTTACCATGACATTGTAGTTCTGAATCGGTAAGATCAACTAGCTTCTCCGTCTTATATCTTGAATCATTAGGAAATAGAGAGAACGATAATCAAAAACAATTAGCTTAGAAAGCTGATTATCGAAAAGTGCGAGTACATAAGTTACAGGTGAATCCTACTGCGCACATAAATAATTAACAACCTTGTTTCTAAGCAAACATGAAATGGTAAACAATGACCCGAACCAATATACCCGAGGAGACAATATTTGCATAATATAGACCGAGTAGGACCTTGCTACCACATAGCTCCAAAACAATATCTACTATTTTCAATTTATTCTCGTTTTTAATCAATTTCCGAGAGGTTTCGCAGAAACAGCGAGTCTATTTACTTTTTACCACTGTGTGAGAAGTAAGCAAACATGATGCATGGTAGCACAGAAAACATTATTGAACTGATGGAATTTGAGGACCACCGGCCGAAAGACAATTTCGCACGAAATGTTCGAAACAGGTAAAATCATATCAACATTAATATATCAAGAAATGAATTGCAGGCGAAAGGTGCACGCTCTCTCACAAGAAAGTCTAACAATGTATTCTATAGTTATACTGTAAGCAGAATTCCGAAAAGAACCATAAGCAAACTCTTTTAGGATCGCTGTGTTTATGTTCACCGCTGTTATATTCACAACAGTCTTCGTCACCCTGCTCTAATGAGAAAACACTAACCTAACCCTAATCCATTCCTTCCTAAACTGCGAAGGCTAGCTAACATGGCGTCTACAAAAAATTCATTTGTGAACATAGACTTTGCATGCTGATCAACAATAAATGGAATTTTCCACAAACTGCTCATTAATACAATATAGTTCAGTATAAATAAATTTATTCACTTAAGAGATCTTAAAAAGAACAAAATATAAAAGTATGAAAAGATTGTTAGAAGCATCCAACTTCGGGTTACGTTCTGCTGTGTTTTTACGGCATGTTGAGTTTGACAAGTCCTGAACCACTGCCAGAAGCGTTCTAAAATATTAACGTTGCGAGAAACTTAATTCGAATAACTACCTGCTGCATCCAGTAGGGATTAGCCGATGGTGACGATCCTGAAATGCGAACAATAAAAGTTAAAAATCCTAGGGTTTATAGATTATAATATTCATAATTGTAAAGAAACTTCCCCGAAAGTGCAAAATTTCGAAGAAAAAATTCTATTATTTCATTATCGTAAAACATGTTTGCTAAAAACATACCGTACTGTCGAGGGGAAGAGTTAGCTGCGTTTGCTGAACCATACAGCATTGAAACTGCCGGGTTCTGTGCAACATCTTTGCCCTGTGCTAGAGCTTGTCTAAATTGTATGATCCATATGATTTAGAGAAGCAGAACATACTGCATATATTGTTGGGAAGTCATTGCATTGCTGGGATTCAATGTGGCCGATAGAGCAGCATAAGGTGCATTGGGAGGCGTTGCGGGAGCATATGGAGCCTAAAATATAAGTATTTCTGAAGGAATCTATTGTGAAACAAACCTTCAAATTTGCGTAAGGATGAGACCCTGTTGTAGTAGGAAGAGTGTAGGATTCCAAGGGTTTAGATTGATAAGTAATAGGAGCAGATGACAAACTGAAAAAAAGATCTTTGAATAGGCAGTCACTAGCGAAAAAAGCAACTTGAAATACCAGAGAGAACAATGGTGACTTGAAACCGTCACAAAATTTAATATTTCGAAAACACCAAATCATCCAGCATAACGAAAATAATTTTTAAAATAAATTTAAAGTAACAACAAAACCCCATGTATTTAAACGAGAGGAAAGCAACGTCAATATAGAAGGGTATGTAAAACTATGAAACGCGGTAACAAGTAAAAAACGTAATTAAAAATAGTCCTTGTCCTGCACCTGAAGCTAAAAGTTCATCAGCAAATAATGGTGGGAGATTTGCGTTTATTTTATACCTCGATGTAGATGCCAATGTAGGCTGAAAAGCCTGACCAACTCCTCGTTTGGCTTCAATTTCCATAATCAAACGCTCACGATAATACTTGTATCGCTGACGTGCCAAAGTGTACTCTCCAAAAAGCTGTTGGAGCTCCCTAGGTTAAAAATAAAGAAAAGCAACTCATTTTCTCTAACGGTTCGTCAGGCTGGGGGATCTCTTCATCTGCAAAAATCATCCGCTTTGCTTCAGGACCAGCGCTGTAAATAGAAACATCCATTAAAAATATGTGAGTTATCTGCTACCTTTCAGCTGGTCTTTTTGTTCCGTGGGTCAGATCTATTTTAATTGTCTGATTGCCTCTGAAAGAAAAGTGCATTTAACATCACAAGGTAAACGCGTACTGATTACTCGGATCCTGAGGACATTGCGGAGTTCGATGCTGAGTAGAACAACATCGGAGACACTGATTATTGGACATTCCGGGAATCGGCTTAAGCTTTGATGTAGAGCTGAAAAGGTGGTACAGCTGAATGCGACACTGGGACAAACTTTTTTATCTGTATCGCCTTTCCATCAATGATATATCCATCCATTCTTGTTTTAATAAGTTCCACATCTTCATCAGGCAGTGTCTAAATAATGCAACATATCAATACTTATCAAAGCAAGATTAAACTTACAATAAACGCATAGTTCTTAACAATGTCACATTCACTAATACTAGTGAAAGGTGCAAAAATGGTCTTGATACGAGTTGCATCAATACCTTCGGGTAAATTACCAACAAAAAGTTTCATGACTAAAAGCAAGCTAATAATTGAAAATAAAATTGGAAATTTTGGCTTTCTATCTATTGATCGGGAGATATAATTGGAGCGTGACATTGGCGCAGCAGCGACAGACACACACGCATGCAAACACCACTAAAATTCTTTATTCAGTCTAATTTACAAAAAAAACGCAATTTAATAACATACAATGTGAAAACAGGAACTACTTGCTATGCCGTCCTTTCTTGGCGACTGAAAGGAAAACGTTATGTTATCCGCTTCACATTTACCTACCCATCTGCATACTGTCTTCGGATATAAGAAATACCCCGTACATCTTTTCCGAGTACGTAGGTAAATTCGGGACGAGATCCAAGTGTTAATTTCTCCACGAGCCTTTCATCATGGGTAATTACAATCATCTAAATTGTAACATTCTTTTTAACATATTCCTAGCATTTACTTGAAATTGTCTCCCACTGACGTTTCCTTCATCATCGACATTTCTGCGTGCCGCAATGAGTTCATTCAGCATTTCGGCAATGTGATCAACCTAATAAATAAAATCAAACTTTCTAAACAAGTATATAATTTACTTTCCCAGAGTCTAAATTTGTAGTAGGTTCGTCCAGTGCAATAATTGAGCACAGTCCTCCGAAAACATCAGCCAACGCAATTCGAATCAGAATGCATGCCAACATCTACAAATTTTCTATAGACGGCTAGAGTGCACGAGCTTTACTTTCTGCCCAGCGGAACATCTATCCCTCATATCAATCTCAGTACCACCATCAACGACCATAACAACACGATAATCATATGATTTTCTTTTGTCAGTAGAAGTGGCCGCTTCAGATCTGCAATCAAATGTCAACTGTCTTTTATAACAATACTCACATTATTTTAATAGTTTCGATGTCGCTTCCTTTATAAACCCGTCTCCATAAATCATCCAATATGTCGTTTATAGCGGCCATTTTATCAGTGTGAAAGCTGAGAAGACAGTTATCCAGCATCCCACCATAATTCACCACATCCTGGAGTTATTTTTTGCTAAATGCAAGCTGAATACAATGCGAACCTGAATCAGATGCTCGTGAGTAACCTTGTCTATCACCGCATCACGATAAATCTGTTCAGCGGAGGAATATTTGTTTTGGGCTAAAAACGACACAGCTTCCCTATGCTGGAATATATATCAATTAAGTAAAGAGAAACAAGTATCCAACCTTCTTGTCTACTTCTTCGAGTTGGCCCGAAATTCGACCGCGTTCAATTTCAGCTTGCTCGCGATCTCGATTGGCGCTCTCAAAATATATATTCGAAATATACACAATTTAAAAACTAACAGCAACTTTCGTTCGTAGATCATCAATATCCTTCGTGGATAATTCGAGTGCAGCAATTTCTGATTTGATCGTTTCAACTCTTCGTTGCAAAATAATTTTCGTGAGTTGGTTTTCTAGTGTTTGTCGTTGAGCATCCTGCAAGCCGATTTATTTCAAATAGTTAACAATTAAACTGACCAGGCCGTTCAAGTCATTCATCTGTGACTCAAGATGCGATTTCAATGCCGAGTATTCCGTGATCTGTGTATCAGTAGCTGCTAGAGTTACTTTCAGTTGATGTATCTGTAGAAAATTAAGTAGCGAAAACTAAGTCAAACGGCAAAAATTACTTTGATCTGATTATTGCTGAGGGCATGTGCTCGCTGCTTGAGGTCCTCGTAACGCGACATTCCAGATTCCAGTTCTCAATAAATAGTGGTATGAAACACAATGCCAAGGATCATACCATATATCTTCGCAGACAATTCCCTTTCCTTCTCATTTGCCGTGTTATCGTATTGCAAGCGACCAGTTTTCCAATTCTGTAATATGCAATATGCGCGAAATAGAATATAAGCTCACGACCTGCAGTTCATTTTGAATATTAGGTCTTAATGATTCCAGTTCTCTCATACGCTGCATCAGTAGGTTCAGTTCGTCTTTCTTCGCTTTCAGCTAAATATGTGTAAATTTACATACGTGAATACACTAGGCTACCTGCTCTTCAATATGCGTAACTTGAGCCGCATTTTCACCCATTTCAATTCGTCGTTCGCGAAGATTTTGTAGCTAAAAATGATCTAAATTGAATTATATGACCGAAAATTTAACCTGGCCAGTGAGTTTACTCCTGTCTGCAGATAGATTTTGCAGAGTATCAGCTTCTTCAATAATTAGCATCATTTCATGCTAAAACATGTTTTTTGTGTGCAAAAAAGCGAGCGCCTATATACCTCCTTCGATGTTATACGAGTTTTGAAATCAATTGGCGACATTGTATTGCTTACGGCTGGTATGCTTGATCGAAGTTCTCCCACTTCACTTTGCAGGTCTGATATGAGCTTATGAAGAGCATCAAGAAGGGAAACATCAATCTTTAAAAAATAATATGTCTTCGTCTGAGTGATGCCCCAAACCTGTATGCGGTTAACTCTTTCGGCAAGAGCTTTTAGTTTCTGTAGATCAACCGCTTTCTCCGACCTCGATTGACTGCTCGAGGCTAAATCTTCTTCCAATCTGATCTTCTTCGTGCTCAGTTGTCTGGCACTATCATTTAATCTCCTAAAAATATATGATGAACATGTAAACTATTTTGAAAACACCGTAATTGTTCCGCGTAGTTGGATGCTTTTAGCAAATCCCTCTCTGCGGCTTCGGAAATCTCTACATCTTGCTTTAGTTTTTCGACTTCTCCAGGGAAACTCAATGACATATTCATCAACTAAAGATCAATTAGTAATCGGTAGAGTAAATAGAATACCTTCGTACTGAGATCTCGAACCCCACATTTACTATTGAATTTGCGATCACACAGAGGGCAGCAAGATTTTTCTTGCACCTCTGAACTCCACTTTTCATAAAGAGTCTAAAATTCATTATAAAATTATAAAAATACATTGATCACCTTTTTACTATCCAATGGAGATAATTCAGAGCGGGTTCTGATGAGACGTGCTCTTACATCGCGAAGCTTGTTATCCACATCTTCGGGGCCACACGAAGCTAGCTAAATTTTCGTTAAACAATTTATAGGAATAAAAACTAACTAGCATTATCTTCTTTTGCAGTTCATCAGATTCCCTATTATTTGTTGTAATTTCTTCAGTTATTTGCATCAACGATTGATTGTAGCGATCTACGGCGAGTTCAATTTCGGAGAATTCTTTTTCTGTGGCAGCCAGGAGTGGTTTACATCGTTTCACATATTGCTCAACTTTAGGGCTAAAGTACATCATTAAATAAGAATATACAACAAAGCAAAACCTGTATGGCCCATCGGGTACTTCTCCATAAATAGCAATGAAATCATCCCTGTGATTCGATAATAATTCTAAAAAAACAGAACAATTGAATAATTAAGGCATTGATTACCATTTAATTTAGCAATGTTCGTTCTGTACTCATTTTCTTTCGTCTCTATCTGATGTCTAAGAGCAAAAACGTGTTCCATTCGCGACGCTTCATCTCTCAGCTGGTTTATCTAGATTAAAAATTGTAATATTGACATTATTTAAAAACTACTTCGATTTGAAGAGACTGCCTACGAGAGTGAAGCTGCTTGAGCTTTGATTCATCAACATCTGGCAATCTGGATAGCGATTCTTCGATCATCAAAACTTCTTGGCCGATTTTAGATAGTCTGCAAAGATAAGGCTAATGAAAAACAGGATCGAAAGCAACTACTCTGATTCCAATCCAGCTGAGTCCCCCAGCCGTCTCTCAGCAGACTGTATATCAGAGACAATTTTTTGCATAGCTTGCTCGCCGCTTTCCAATTCGACATCCATCCGAGTAAGCTCATTTTGCTTCTGTTCCAGAAGATTTTGAATCTTTTGACGCTCTTCCCGCGAAGATATCTAAATAAAAATAACTAAATTGGGTTAAACATTATCTTTTTACCTTCCACATCTCCAGATCTCTACGGAGCTTGCCTAGGTGATGATGTACCGAGCCACTGACATTTCCTACATCCACGGCATCACCGTAATGCTCAGCGAGCTTAGCCGTAAGAACAGCTAGATCAGCGTTGAGGCCCTCGCGATGCTGGAATTGCGAACACATCAAAATAGAAGGATACTTAAAGGCCTACCATTTCAGCGCTCATTAGATCCATTATGTTCGCTTCAACCGTTTTCTTCGTTTGGCGGCTGCTTTCCATGTCACGTTCAACTATCATAATTCTTCCTTGGACTGCTTCCCGTTGCAGCTCAATGTCACCGGTTCCGGGAGAGTCAGAAATCTAAACAAATCGGCTTACACATCGATATTCAAAAGTGTGCGTAATAGACTTGTCGTAGTGTCGTAATCTTACCTCCTTGATTAGCGCTCTCAGTTGCGTCTCCGTACCATCAAAAGAAGAAACCCGCATGGACGATAGTTGGTTGACGAACATCTGATATTGAGTTCTTTTCTTATCTAAATCACCAACAAAATTTATTATTCAAGCTGTTCTCGCTACCCAATTCCCTTCCTTGTGTATCTGCGATAATTAATTCTTCGTTGCCTTTCTTGACAACCTAAGTAAATGTCGTTTACGCAGATTCACTTTCAATTTCTTACTTCAATACTCGAGCTAACAATTCCTCGCAACTCCTTGATCCTCTTGGCAATGTCCTGTTTCAGTACTGCAGTCTCGTTCCTCGACTGAATGTACTGCAAACAACGGGTCTACTGACAATTAGAATTTTGAAAATTCACCTTTGCCTTTGATTGCAATACCATTTCAGCATTTGTGGTTTTTTCTTGTAGAACTCTAAGTTCCATATCCTGAACATAATTATTGTCTTAGAGGAAATACCAGAACTTACATATTCTTTTCTGAGCTTTTTCATTTGATCTATTGCTTTCACGAATTTCGTCAGCTGAAAGATCTTATCGAAGCGAATCTTGAGTTCCTTCGGCTCACTGAGCGGCCTAAACAATTTGAATTTGGCAGAAGTTTATAGAAATTAACCAGCAAGACTCCTCTTGGTGACAGAATATAACATGATCCAGGATGGCAGGAGGGACACCAAACAGGTTCAGCATCTCAATAGAATTTTTGGTTATCATATCACAAGAACTAGTTTACCTCCTTTTGAAAATCAGCAACTTTTGAAGAGAGACTTTTCGAGATGCCGTTATGGTTGATCAATACATTGAATTCATCCGACTGACACTTAGATTTACCTCCCTAAACACTATGGTTTGCTAGACAACTGTTGAATTTCTCGGAACCTTTGCCTTCGATATATTCATACGCTTTGTCGCAACACATTGGCGGCCTTTTGCATCACGAAACTGCAGTTTGACCATTCCATCGACTCTAGGCTTCCGAGCGATCTTAACTAGTCGTATAAATTTGAATCTTAATGAAACATACATCCAAGCTGTGAATGAACGTATTGAGCTTCCCAGCTGGTAGCGCTCCAGTAGTGATATAATTTAAAGCCTCGATGAGAGTCTGAAAAAGGTAACGACACAATGCAAGAGGAATTAACACCAACCGTTTTTCCAGAGCCATTAGGGCCACTGATTATTGTCAATGGGTTTAGGAACCTGATAATATGGGCATCTTCTTCTGCAGTTCCAACAGATCGAACCCCTCTTATCATCAACTAACAATGACAAATATATCGGTTAAGGGAAGTAGGCTTACCTGTTCCAATGAAGTCATTACGAGCCGCAGTCGAACAGCAAATTGCAATAATTTTTTTGCGGCCGTTCAAGTGTCGGTACTTATTACAATTCAAAATTTCTTCGTGCAGCCGTTTTTCTTTACGCTTTTAGAGCAGCGTTAATAAATTAGGGTGCCATGTAAATTAATTTTCGCTCAGCGTTAACGCGTTTTGCGAATTCGTTTTGGGATAAATATACATATGCAAATTAATTATTTCTTCGCTTTCATTTCACAAGCACTTCATATTTGCAATCAGTTCATAAGTAACATTTATAGCTAAATATTCAGGGGTTCATGGACGTTGATGAAGAAATCGCCCAGGGTTCCAGCTCGGTGGATATTACCGACGACAGAGACGATGTCGAGAATAAGAACAACGAGGTATTCCTAGAGTTCTTTCTTCACATTATGTAAAGTTACTTGTAGATGGATCCGCCGGAGATGGAAGAAGACGGCGAGGAGAAGGTGGGCGATGGATCATCGAAGTCCAACAGTGGATCACCTCCTAGGGAACGGAGAAGCAAGCGAGTGGTTTGTTTGCTTGGGTAGTTTTGTTAATTTGCCGATTATTTGAGGCATCGGATGCCGGGAAGCCAAGTAAGAAGAAGAAAACCGACTCCGATGACCACGAAGACATGGATGATGAAGAGAAACGGGGCAGTAGGGCAAAGCCGAGTTAGTCCATAACAAATTTAATAATATTTCTGTTTTTTTTTTCTAGGCGCTGCCCTTAATAATGCCAAATCCGAATCAGTGATTCACGTAGGAAACAAATATCAGGTAGATTTTTCATTCTTTTCATAACGTTTGCAGCAAGATCCTTTAATGGTAGGTACTATTTGGTGACAGGGACCCTAAAAAAATTTCGAAGTTTCTCCTAGCTATTTCCTTACCATTTGTACTATCTTGTTTTGGTTTTGATGCCAATAATTTTCGCGGGAAACTGGAATTCCACTTACCTTTGGTGGAAAACGATTTACAGGGAAAACAGTTTTCCTCCAAAAAAAACATTCCACGCATGCGGGAAACGTATTTTCCATGCATACGGAAAACGTATTTCTGTTTCCATTCATACGGCATCCGGTCAGCAAAGGGTAAGTTAGGAAGTTAGGTATAAGGGAGTCAAAATAGAAAAGGCGTGAAATTCAAACTCTCATGAAATTGTCTTAAACAAAATATTTGACAATTTTTTATTTTTTTTTCATTTAAAATGCTGTGTTTGGGGTCCTTGTAGCCGAATAGTACCCCGATTATAATCCAACTTATTTATGGTTTACATATTTCATATTTTATAGGCTGCAGTTTTCGATGATGATATAATGGATGAAGAAAAACGAAAAGCAGAACTACTCCAGGAGGACAAAGACACAGTAAGTTGAATACGGTGATTTACTTAATAACTGATGTTCAGCTTCTTTGGTGTGCTCCTCAAAACATTGACGAAGCGTCGCTCAACGACTACATCGAAGAATCGGTCGGGATTTATTCATTTTCAATGGATAGGGTAGGCCAAATATTTTGCTTAATTAATGTCTTGCTTTAGGCGCTTTTCATCTTGCAAACCTGTGAGTATGACTTCGACCTGGCCAAGTCGAAGGTTCGCTCCCGCCGAATTATAATGGACGAGTGGACAGACGATGACGACGCGCTATTCAAGCAGGCATTTCAAATGTTTGGAAAGAACTTCACGAAGATTCGTTCCATTGTGAGTTTCTTTACTACCGCTTGAAATATTCTCAATATCTTTTAGATGCCGTACCGTCCTGTCTCGAGCATTGTGAATCACTACTATGAAATCAAGAAACACTGGAAGCACAAGAGCTACATTCAAGAAGCTGCAATGAAGGATGACAAGGATGAGGAGGAGTAAGTTTAATTTATTTTTATTTGAAATATGTCTATGCATCTTGATGAATGTCCTAGTAGTTCGAAATTATTCACTTGGCGAACTCTCTGGAAA
This sequence comes from Phasmarhabditis papillosa, assembly GCA_034691345.1. NCBI lineage: Eukaryota > Metazoa > Nematoda > Chromadorea > Rhabditida > Rhabditidae > Pellioditis > Pellioditis papillosa. The sequence continues at coordinate 8,316 of JAQGAV010000791.1, read as the reverse complement.
AGAAAACTATTTGAGTCTCCCGCTGCTCTAACTTACAAAAAGTTGTTCAGATTGAACGAGGCCATTGTATTTTTGTCAGCATAATTGTTTCGCAAAGCATGCTCGCAAACTAGTAGATGAAGCAGGAGGAAGTTTCCCGGCTTCTGTAACAACATGTTTACCTGCTAGGTTTGATTAGCTAACCTGAATAGCCATAGCACGTTGATTTCGCAATCTTTTTACTGTATCCGTGACATCAGCCAGTGGTTGAATAGTGGCTCGCTTGTGCGTGTCATCCAGCTTGTTAATGAGAATATCGAGGGCAACGAAAGTGCAGCTTGTTCCGATTCCAGAGAGGCAATGTACCAAAATAGGAAATCTAAGATTTTGTTTCTTAATCAATAACATAATTTAACTACCTTTCCCCTTTCTTTATTGTTCCTTCTTCGATTGCTTTTTCCTTGATTAGTGCTCTGTTGTGGTTGACGTCTAAAACAACTTTCAGGAGTTCAGTAGGTTTGGTTGGAATTTCATTATTATCCCACGCATAGTAGCAGATATGGAGGAACTTTCTTGTTTCACTGTTAATAGATATCTAAAAATCAATATTTTTCTTGAATTCCGGAGACTTAGTCTCACATTCAGGCTAGTAGCATCGTAAGTTCCGCGCACATGATTCACTCCAGTATTTACGATTTTGAATTCGCCACAGGTTACAACTTCTCCTGCTTTCTTTGGAATGTAGCAAGTAGGTTCCTAAACTAGTGTTTAATCTCGGATTTACTAATCTGCTCACATCACGTTTTACTAAATCGTACATTCTTGACATGCATACGACTAGAAGTGTTTTCTCTTGCCATATCATTTTCCAAAACTGCACAAAATTATGACTCGCGGGCGTCTGAGTGATTATGAATTTCTTTCGTTCCTGGTAACCATCCACCCAGCTAGCATTTATGTAGGCAGTATCCATAGACGGATGTCTAGAGTATAGGATTACGTTAGATTCCGTCAATTCACCTAACTGCACTTTCACTCTAGTGTCCTCGAAACATGGAATATCCGCAAATCTGTTTTGATTGATGTTTCTCTGAAAAGAGCTGGTGCATTTCTCACAGTCTTTCTAAAAGTCACGGTTAAATATTCTATAGTTGGAACACACTTACGGAAATCATTCTTTTGTGAAGATTCATGATTTTTAAAGTATCAGCAGATGCAACAGAGTCCATGAACTGCGAGATAGTCTGTGAGGATGCAGTTGATCCTTCGAAATCATGTAACATCTCACCATCATGTAAATGACTAAAATTATTAATATTTCTCGTTTGTTGATTTACATCGTCTCGTCTTCGTTTTTCGAATTATCTTGATTCCTTCGATTGAACCCCGATTAGTTATTAATGTTTAAATCGACTAACTAGCTCAGTGTTTTTGCGCCTAGTTTCATATGAAACGGACAGCCCTTGCATTCCTCAATTTGGTTCGACAAGACATCCATTGAACACTGATCAACCACAGCTTGAAAACATTGATCGTTTTCTTGATGTTTAAGGTTTATAGATACTAAAATAGAAAACTTTGAAGCTGAAGATATAATATTTTTCATTACCTGATGTGTCGGACATGCTAACGTTCACTTCTTGTGCACTGGACTTTTGCGGTAGCATGTAGCTCCGCTACAGGAATGTGGTTTAACGAAGAACATTGCTGAAATCTCTGTTTTGTTAAAACAGAATGCTCACGTTTAAGCTTGTTTATCTTGGAGTTCATGAAATCTGCGTGTATTCATATTCTCCAATATATATTTTTCATTCATGATTACACGAAAAGCATATTAATTTCCAGATTCCGGGAGCGTATTGGCTTGCTAGAAGAAGGACAATGTGAGAACTGCGGACATCATGTCAAAACACTAAAACCCATAGCCACGCTGAAGAAGAGAGTATGCTATGCTTGTTATATTTATTACGAGTAGGTTAAGTTGCCCATATTATTTATCGTTTTACTTTAGGAATAACAACTGTATGCGGCCATCCAATTTCATATGTGCCGTCCGAGATGAAAGCTATCGTAAAGCCTACAAATGTCCGTCAGGTAATTTTCACAGTCACAACCAAACGGGGATTACGTTTAGGTATGGAAGAAATCGCGGAACAATTTGTTGCGATGAATTCATGTGCAGAAACAAATGGATCACAAAACGTAAGTTAATCTTGCATATTTTACAGATATATTGACATGAAAGTTGTTACCTCCATTAATATAGTAAGTTTTAGGATGCCGGATTCCAAGTCGTTGGTGGAACTAAAACTAATGGCAGAGTTTTATTGGATCAAATGGAAAAAGAAATCAAAAGGACTAAGGCACAGTGCCTGCGACTAGAAAATACGCTGGATCAAAAAATTCAGCAGTTGCCAGATCTGTCTCAATACAAGTTAGTTTTTTTTAAACTTTCTTTCTAAATCATCCTGATTTTTACAACTTTATTAGTGTATATTTCAGAGTGATGGTGAAAAATGCGTTTGCCAAGAAGGATCGGGTGCGGTATGCACATTCGTGGTCAGAAGAAGAAAAGTTTGCAGCGTTTCACTGTAAGTTGTTGTACAATGGTCTTTGTTGTATAGTTATATGTTTAGGCTTAATTCGTTATAATCTGGATTTCGATATTGTTGCAGAAGTCGTGGAAACCAAGTCCAGTGACATGGTCAAGAGTTTTTATCTCGAAAACAAGGAGCGGATTGATAAACATTTGAACGAAATCCAACAAAAGCTAACTGAAGATCTCGGCAAGTTCAATCTGGATTCGCTGGAGAACAAACAGACAGAAATTATAATTGATCTCGATTAATATGTATTTTTTAAAATTGTAATTGTTTCACTCTAATTTGTGGCTAACTTGTTTGTTTACCTTATTCCTTCTATGTATTTTGAATTGAATTGTAAAATGAATTATGAAGCTCATTGTTTTTTGTTCAGTTGCTTAGGTTGGTCGGGTTATATATCCTGGCACAAATTACTACTATGTGCAGATCAGATATTCGTTTGTTTGCGCGGCAAAATACAACGCGTAGACATTAAGTACAGATGAGTGGGTTATGTATCACCCATAATGGATGAAGTTGTGTAATCTAGTAACAGGCATATTATAGGGCAATGGATTCACGGCCAGTTACGCTAATGATCTTTTGTACTTTTTAACATAGTCATCTCAAAAACACTTCTTTACAAAATATTGTAGTTTCATGTGGGCAAAGAAATTAGTTAAAACACTTTTAATTTCTCACTAGCGATGAGTGCGAGAAATCACATCGTATACTAAATGGGCAGTGGCTTTTCTTGTAACTCCGTAACAAAGCATATCGGATGCAAATGATGCTTTCTTCAGGAGGATTTGAAGTAGCGACCTCTAGCTTATGACTCGACGCGTCAAGCCACTTTTTTATTTCTTTACGTAGCATAATCTCATTTGTTCCTTCTAGGCACAATGTCGGAAAAGACCCGACTACTGAACCTCAAGGAGCTTCACGATATTGACAAATTGAGGTGTGTTTGTTACCTATTTATTCCGCATCCGATTTCTCCGGTATGTGATCAGTGTATTTTATTTGAATATTTGCAGGGAGTCGGCATCGAAATCACTTGACCAGGTGTCCGATGATCGCAACTTCCTAGTCGATGTTATGGAATGTATTGGCCCCTACTATGAGCGAATAAAGGGGAAGGATGTATCAGCAAAAGTTAACTTATACAAGGTGAGAGGCTCGTATTCAGACATATTCCGATTATGGTAGTTTAGGGATTCCTTGAAAATGATGCTATTGAAACACTGTGGCAAATGCTCACCTTAGAATTTGAGGCAATTCAACAAACCGAGAAGCGTGTTGTTGTACTTGTAAGTTTTGCTTGAATTATAAGACTCTGCCTTTTGTTTGAAGGTGAAAGAACTGGAAGAGTACAAGTCAAAATGCGCTCAAATTGCTACGTTAGCTGCCCGGCAGTGTGACAATGTGGACACGGTTAGTATATAAGCATTCAAATTTGAATATTATGATTTTAGCTTCGTGATGTAGTCCACAAGGCGCTGGATACTGCAGAATCAGCTAAAAAGGTAATGAGCTAATTTGGCAATAATGTTATATTTATATAGAGGGACGACGAATTACGTTCTACTATTTCCGATTTGAAGAAGGAGATAGTTGATTTGGAATCAAATTTGGTGCAATGTAAAGAGGCAAGAAATACAGAATATATGTTGAGCTACGATTGCTGTTTTAGAATCTGCACATCACATCATCGAAGCTGGAAGAATCGCTAAGAGAAAATGGACACCTCAAGGCGGAACTGGAAAAGAAAAGCAGTTTGTCATTAGGTACAGCGTTTATTTGTTCTTTTGATGATGATACTTGTTGCAGCACTGGAAAAGAAGTCGAAAGATCTTGCTGATGATATGAAGACTCTGCGCAATAAGTATGATGGCGTGCATTATGAGGTTGGAACTGTGACAATTTCATAACCGAATGGCAAACGTTTGCAGATTGTACAGCTGGATTCTGATTTACGAAGTAACGAAGATAAAATGAAGAAACTCAATGCCGACCACGAAAAAAGACTAAAGGAAGTTCGGCTACATGCGCAGAAAGAAATGGTATGATTCCTTTGTTTCCGTATCAACGCTGATTATTTACTTTGATTTCTTTATTTTTTCAAAATCATTGTTCATTCTTTGGAAAGGGTGAATATTACCAAATCATATTAGTAAAAGGAGTCGCCTCACCACACACCCTGAAGGTGTAATCGTAACATTGTTTTGCAGAAAATAACAACTAACCCAAGCTCATCGATATATATATATTATTTGTTTTAGGAAGAGCAATGGTCAAGAAAGCTGACAGAAATTAACGAAAAGAATCATCATTCAATTATGAACCATCGGCATGCCCAAAACAATCTTGAAGCGGAGTTCTCTGAAGCTAAAGATGAAGTACAGCGCAAGCAGGACATCATAGATAAACTGATGCTCGAAGTAGGTTCATACAGGAGTTTTCGTTATGTTCGTTCCTTCTGCGTTGTGTCAATCGCGTGATAATTCTTTCATTTTAGAATAAAAACTTGAGAGAAATCGATAAAAAAAGAGGAGCGAAGCTGGCAAGAAATATACTTGCATCCATATACAACACACAAGATTCTGAAACCAGCATAACCAGTAAGTCCAATTTTGTTTTCAATTTGTCTTTACGTTATAGGAGAGGCTACTCCAGGAAACAGATTTCAATGTTCGACCACGCAGCCGGCGCGATCTCGTTCTCAACCACGTTCACAGGAAACTCAAACGAAAACAAGTGCAAATGTAGGAAATATAACATTCTCGTTGAATAATCTCTAAATATTCAGATGCAAAGAGGCTTGGATCCAGTTATCAAGTCCAGGCCGACAAATTTACGCTCAGCTCGAAAGTGACCACGATCTCTCGTATATTGTACATTCGTTTTAACAATAAAATTTCCTTTCTTTTCTTTGAGATTGGGGGAGATGTATTCGGAAGTAGGGCGTAGAATCTGAACCCGGCTGATGCCCCCTCAGTTTTCCGGGGGAACTGCAACTTTTCGACGAACATTTAGATGGGGAGATATAAAACTTTTGTAAAAGATTATTGCATTTTTTGCTGTATAACAGACACGTAGAGCTGCTTGGGATAACCTGTGAATTTGGGAAAAAAGTTGTTACCACCCGTAACATTGAAGAAATGTATTTCTGTTTCGACCGCCTACTATTCCAGTCGAGATGATGACTATTTTTGACGTAAAGTTTTACAGCTATTTATACTTCCTGCGATCAGGACCAGTTGCATATAAGCCGATTCCACAAATCAACAAAAAAATTTATTTGATAACAATCATATACAATAAAATAGAATGTACAGCAATAATTAACAAGATCTCAATGTTTTGTTTACCAAATCCAGCTTCATCCTTGACAAGGATTCCTTGTGAGTTTTTCGGCATCCGGTGTCTTGCTGGTTACCCAATTTGTAGACCTTTATGAAATAAACAACTGTTATCTGGATTGAAATCGTTTCAGAATTACAAGTACTATAAAAAAGAAGATTTGTTTCGTTTTTTATAAATTCATTTGTAAAAAAGCAGTTTCATTCCTTTTTGCTTAGTTTCTATATAGGTCCGGCCCGGACCCAATGGGGCCTTAGGCTGGCCGGTAGGTTAAAGTCTATACAAATATCCATAATATGCAGGATTTAGGAATATGTTCTTCAAAGCAACATTTCCGTAAGGGACCATTTATCTATATATTTAAATAGCAGTGTTCTGCGTGGTCGCTCTCGGACACTTGTTTTGTTTCTGCACCGATTTAGCTCAAACTTGGTATGGGGGTCAAAACTAGGGCAAAAACAGGATTCAGAAAGTGGCGCACAAAAATATGTACTCTAAGCGAAGTTAGCTCATTGCAGTTATTTGAGTTTTATGCTATATTGCAGTTTAGTTTTCTCTTATTTTGTAAAAAGTTAATAGGTTTTATATTTACAATTATCATACTTTTAGAAAGGATTTGTTTTCTTACGTAACCAAATTAGACATTTTTAAATAGCGGAAGAATAGTTTGTTTAGGACTAACCCATTGAATAAATAATAACTGTCTATGGTTGTGCATAGATCTTATAGTATGCAGTTGTGATGTAATTTTAAACCAATTTACTGTATTATCATAAACCTTTTTTCTACGGAGAGTAAATGCTCCTAAGATATGAACATTGGTTTAAGGGTTATAGCTATTTTATTATTAAGATACAATACAAGAGGGTGATAAACTAATACGGTGCATTAATGTATGTAAGCACTGATCGTCGGCTCTCTATTTTATTGCATTTTATAGTCGGCGGACTAATCGCTTGAAAGGGATCACGGTCATACCTTTCGAAAAGTGCGGGCCAAGTCGGGCCGGGCCGGGCCAACCTTTGAAGAAATGAGAAAGCCCGGGCCAGACCGGGCCGGCCCGACTCGGCCCGCACTTTTTCTATTACTAACATTTAATAATTTACGAAACTAATGTCCTCGGCGGGGATCGAACCTGCTTAGAAAATTTGGGTCCGCGGGCCGGCCCGGGTCGGCCCGTAACAGGTATGATCACGGTACGAACTACAAATTTATTAGAGGTTATTAGAGCAATTCGAGCAAATCTATGCTCTAATTTGAATTTATTAGACCTTTAGCTGCAAGCGATAAGTCCGCCGATTTTACAACTTTTGACATTTCGGTATTTTATTTTTATCGGCGCAAAGTAGCCGAACCAATTTAATAGCAGTTAATGCTAAAAGAGCATTAGTTAAGTGAAGTGAGCATTATTCTTGTGATGCATACCTTGTTCACATATATTTTTATTGTATTTATGTTTGTAAGGTACTTATTTTTGCCACCTTTAGTAGTAACTATACACCTTTAGTTGAGGACTATAATATCCTTTAGTTACTGTTCATTCTAGAAGAATGTAATATGGTCTAATCTGACATTTATTGTCTACAGTATAATGACAACTGATTTTGGAATAAGACTGGGGCCTGCTTCAGTAATTGAACCATCCGAGGTATAACAATTGAAGAGTCATTAACAGCTGAGACATCTCTTCAGCAAAAGTTCAGGGTAGCAGAGCTGGTTATCCGGCCGGCCCGGCCTGGGTTTTTAAATTTCGGACCGGGCCGAGCCGTGCTGGGCTGGTTTCCAGCATTTTGTACCCTGAGGTGGTTATGCGGCCGGCCAGGCCTGGGTTTCAAAATTTCAGGCCGGGCCGGCTCAGGCCCGGCCGGTAACCAGCTCTGTAGGGTAGTACTAAACGATGGCCGTGGCCGATGTCGTTCTAAAGACTTCCTTACCAAAATTTGGAACTTTTTAGTGAAATATTTAACATATTTGGAATAATAATTCCTATGAATTGCTGAACATTGAGAAATTAAAATCGTTTAATCCCTTGAATTTACTTACTAATTCCTGAATACTTGAATATAAGGTAGACTATTGAATTAAACATAAAATCTATATAGTCGACGGATGAATCGTTTGCAGAGGTGTACTGTAGAATTTAGAAGGAGCGCGGAAATCAAAAGAACATGTACAAGCAACCGATATAATTGTGCGCTCGCCTTAGAAAAAATAGACCTTTAAACTACATGAGGCCTCGGCCAGACCTCTCATCGGGCCGGGCCCGATCGGGCTTTTCACAAAAACCTCATGACAATTTTTTTGATTTTTCACAATTTTTCAACAAAATTTTTAGTAAAATATGAAAAATATGCAAAACTTGTATAAACATATGAAAAAAAATACAAAAATT
>JAQGAV010000790.1:0-26856 GCA_034691345.1 Phasmarhabditis papillosa | reverse complement strand
TCGCGTCATTGTCCGGCGTGGGGTTCGCACGCCATGGACATTTTGTGAGCGCGCCATGGACATTTGGATCTCTGAGTACAGTCTAAATCCTGCAATGGGTCAGAATTACCAGAATGGAGCACAGGTTGTTGGAATAAACAATGGTTTTCCACAAATGCAACCCACTCAATCTCCATGGGGCCTAATGGGAGGCCACCAGTTCATGGTGCCGTCTCATTTCGCTGTTATGCAAAGACTGATGAACCCAACTGCCCTGATAAATAACCCGCCCATGTTCGGAACTCCCACTTTCACAGTTGGTACCCCACTTTACAACCAGATTCCAGCACAGAATCATCAGCCAGTGGCTCAGCAAATGCCTGTTTCTGGCTACAATACCGCTCAGACACAGTCTCCGAGACCAGCAGCTGCTCCAGCTGCTCCAGCGGCCCAAATAGCGCAACCCATAGCAGCCGCAAACTTGCCAACTACTAGCGCTACACCATCTACGACGAAGGTACCAGTAACTGCAACTACTGAAATAGTAACCGAAACTCCAGTGCCAGAAGAATCGGATGAAAGCTCCGAAGAAGTACAACAGTCAACCGGAGTTACAGTACCCCCGCTGCAGCAAAGCGCCAGTGGAAAGATTGTTTCTGCCAGAGAAACCGCGCTCCATATGCACCTTAGAAAGGCTGAAACCACTACATCCACAGTCCCGCCAACAACTGAGACTCTCAGTACTACTGAAGAAGTCACCGAACCCACTACTCCAGAAGTTCCACGGGCAGTTGAGCTTATTACAAGCACACTAACGGCTCCAGTTACGGTCAGTACAGTCGATATCCAGAGCTAGGTTTCCAGCGCAGTATCTGGAGAAAGGCGGTGTTAAATAAAAATGAATATAGTCAGATTCAAAGGTAATAAGGCCGTGTATGCTGCGTATTTTTTTGATTTTCAACATCGCTTTCATTCATTTTCAGCACAAATCTTCTGCTTTTGAATCTTTTCAATTTTGAACACGGCCTTATTACTTTTGAATCTGACTATATACTCGATATACTTTTGAGTAATAGGCTCCCAATCAAACGATTTCCCATTCATTTTATATAACACCCTGCTCTCTAGTGAACAGCGGCGGAAACCTAGCTATTGAACTAAACAATTCAAAATTAGGATTCAACTGATGATCTAAAGAAGTTCGATAGATTGTTTGTGCGAGAAAACAAGTTGTTTCCCCCAATATTTAGCCTTATCGAATCCTAATTTCAGTTGACATACCGAAAGAGTAAGCTGAAGAGCCACATTGCCAAAATCAATGGTCAGAAGTATAAGAAACTGAGCAGAAGAAAGCATCCAATAAAGACAACAACCGTAGCTACTACCGTAAGTACCGAAGCAGTGACACCCGTGGCTCCAGAAACTACTGCGGCTACAAGCCAGGTACGCACTTTAGGTTACCTTATGCAACTTCTACTAAAAACACAGGAATCTTACACATTTCTAATTAGGGACTATCAGAGATCTGAACCAGCGAGGTGGGGAATTCCGCATTCCGCATCCGCGTTCCGGAAACATTTTCGAAATTTCCGCGTTCCGCACTTTTTGAAAAATGCAGTTCCGCACATCGCTGATCTGAACCGGTGAAAACAAACTGTAGAAAACAGAACTAGTTTGAATTGAGAAAATTTGCACGTTCCGTTATCTGGGATTTCTTGTAATTGATATAGAACATTTATTGCTAAAAAATTGGTTATTCCATCAAATTCATACTATAGGAGCCATTGCAATCGCTAGCCACGACCCCTGAGCCCATGGTTCCTAAGATTCTGGATTACCGGATAATTGAGGACGAAAAGAAGGGTGATGAAGCAGGTAGGGAGTAATCGATCAAAAAAATGTTGTGAGACTTTTTCGATACATTGTATTTTCAGTTTGTAAAAGGAGCTTGGCTTCAAAAGCAGTAGACGGCGGAATTGTGGGGTTGTATAAAAAAGAAAATCGATGGAATAAAAGCCTTTTCTTCAAAAGCATATTCATTTTATTTAACACCGCCTCACTCCAGGATACTACACTAGAAAACTAGCTCTTGATACAGACTATATTATAATTATAAATCTTATACTATAATTTATAGTCTATAAAATACAAAACTTTGAAATGTTTCAGCAGCGACTTCAAACCCTAATGATAAACCCTACACTCTTGTGGAGCGAAAGGAACTATCTACAAATGGAAGCCAAGTCTTTCAGGGTTCCGACGGGAAACTCTATACAATGAACAACATGACACAGGTCAAAGCGGAAGCCACAGTAACCGAGGTAAAATTTATTTCTAAGAAGAATATAACAGTTTTTAAACCTGAGTTGAAATGTAAATAATAAAGTATACTTCCAGATTCTGAGCCGTGTTCTTGACGCCGTGCTCCCAGCTCAATCTATCAAGGGTAAGTTTTAAACGTTGACCACAATTTTCTGAAACCTTTCTGAGTTTATATCTTGTTACAAGAGATAATTTCAAAATCGGTCTCCTGTGGCCGTAGCACAGAAACGCCCGGGTGGGTGCCCGGGCGGTTTTTGGCTGCCCGAGTAGTTGAGAATTGTTGCCCGGGCAGGCTAAAAACTGCCCGGTCACCCACTCAGGCGTTTCTATACTACGGCCACTGGGCACCCACCCGGGCGTTTCAATACTACGGCCACTGGGAAGAAACGGTGATAAATAAAAATGAATGTACTTTTGAAGAATATGCTCCCAATTAACCATTTTCCTTTCATTCACTTCTTGCTGCTTGCTTCACGCTGCTTGCTAGGATGTTCTGCTGAAAACAGAGTTCTTGTAGACTATGCCGAGTATTTTAAGGGATCTGTTTCGCAGAATTTACAAACTATATTGATAGTTTGATCAAACTATCCCGAATAACTCCTGAATAACCTATTTCTTTACAGAGATGATCTCAGAAAACGACAAGATTGCTGAAGGGAACGAAGTTAATTCCAGTAACAGCCTAAACGCCAAAACCCTATAACTAATAAGAATTCTAATAAATTTGTTTCAAATTGTTCTGAATTGAATTCCAAAGCTGATGTCAAGCAACAATTTCTGTTGAAACCAATATATTTGCTGATTCCTGCATATATTTTGGATAATTTGAAGAAGATTGGAAAATTCCAAAAGTTATTGAAATAAAGATACGGAAATTTGCTATAAACTATTGGTGAAAGTGGATTTTAGACATATTGAACTGATCTTACCTACTCCAAAGCAGTTCTCCTGATTTGGTGCAAGATTGGTTGGTTTCCTAATTTTTCCATAATTTATGTCTGTATCACACGGCTCGCCGCGACCTAAGGCTTTTTCAAATAGTGACGTTTTGCGGCTCACTTCCCGGATTAGTTCACCAAGGAAGTTATTTTTATTTATATAAGCACAGTCCCTTTCGGCGCAGCATCCTAGACTGAAGCGGTGTTACTTAAAAATTGAATATACTTTTGAAGTAAAGACTCGCAATTCACCATTATTCCAGTCATTTTCTTAAACGCCGCTGCTCTCTAGAATCCGCTGTGGAAACCTATCTTTTGATATATGTTACTTTCCGGAGTGTTCGAAAGTGAGCTTGGCTTGATGCAATACATTGCACACAGAAACATTCAAAAATCAGAGTAATTCAGGCTTATGGATCTTCTCTAGGACTCATACTCCGGGTTCTCCTAGCAAATAGGGATCCTCGGAACTCTTTCTAGGATATTCTAGACATTCATTTCTATTTTGATTTTGTTTTCTAATTTGTAAAAACTACAACAACTCCCCATGTTATTTATTATTTATTAGTTCTCCCTTTAGACTATTGATTAACTCCTTTCTAATGTATTTTGACCTTTTTCTTATCATACAAAACAGTTGAAATGCAGTGGTCGCGCGTTCTTCACATCGCACCCCGTCTATTTATAACACCGCGTTTCATTCGACCATTGAGCAAACCTTCAGGCTTTATCAGCTTTTTCTTCTGGGAACGGAGCCGGCCCGTGAAATTTCAGTTTCTTTGGGTTTTTTAGTAGGTTGTAGAATTAAAATTTTTGTAGTCGATGCAAACAGTTTTGTGAAAATGTTTATCGCAAAACTTATAACTTACAACTATAACTCGTTAGACTAATTATCCAACCCAACAACGTTGAACTTCCCTTATAGTGAGATTAAAAAACGGTTTCTAGCGTAGTGTATTATTATAGCGGAAATAATGGTAATAATAATATTTTATTTTCCGAAAGTACAGTTATACATCAAAACGGTGGTGGTTAACAACATGAATATTCTTTTGATGAAAAGTCTGACCATCATCCGATTTACCATTATTCTCATATAACAACGCTGTTCCCCCAGGTTACTACGCTGTAATCCCTACAGTCTAGCGTTATGCCACAATGTTCTATGTACCCTTAATTTCACAAGGCATTCTTTGTCCCCTACAAGAGAACTGTTTATGTTTACTGTTTGCGCTCACCAGGCCAGTTTAATAGTTTCGCGGAGCAATCTCTGGCTTATACCGAGCCATAAACCTCAGATCAAATACATTGGCCAAATTTCTTATTAGCCGCGGTCCACGCCTCAGATTTTCGGGTAAATTTCGAAGTAAGCCTTTCTGGAAACGTTTTGTTAGTTAAAAGCAACTTTATGATTTTATAGTTTTTGGAATATTATTAAAGTTTATTCTTTCCAATTAAGAAAAGCTCGACAAGAGGTACCGGAATTATTTCTGCGTGATTTGGTTATCTTTCTTTTCTTATGCTCTACCCTTTTCATATCTAAATTCTAGTAGGGAGACGATTTATAGCCCACCATTGCTCTTTTCACTATACATACTATTTAATCGGCATCAGAGCTGTTAATCTGGTCTGGCCTAGCCTGATCAAAAAAGCTCTGGCCAGGCCGGGCCAGGCCAGATTAATAGCTCTGGTCGGCATCGAGAGCTAGGTTTCCCGCGCAGTATCCCTGAAAGAAGTGTATTAAATTAAAGAGAACGTTATTTTGAAAAAAAGAGAAAAATAGACTTCCAATCTACCGATTTTCCATTCATTTATATATAGCAACGCTTCTCTCCACTATACTGCGTCGGAAATATAGCTCTTAATATAGATTGTGCATTAATCCGGACTTTAAAGTATCTTAGGGATCGGCCCAATTCGTAGTTTTCGGTTCCTTTCAGTTGAATTTAGACGGACTGGGTGGTGTAAGAGTTGAAATATGATACCTCCAATAGTAGTTTTACTATTGGATATGCCGCAACTCCCTTAATTATTCATAAATACACGTTAATTTAATGCAGATACTATAACTTGAACCATATTTGTTTGTCCTACGGTTAGCTCGGGTTTCACAAAAAAGAGAACCGTCCAGTAGGAACTATTTTTTAAAGATTGCCAAGTTTTTAGCTCCATATAGTTCCGTTTATGCCGATTTAGTTGTATGGGAGTCCCACTAGCTAACAACTCCTGACCATGCGGAGCTAACATATTTCGTTTTATATAGATCACCCTATAAGCAACACTTTTCCCATCGATATGAGTCTGAATTCAAAACAAAGTTTGAAGTTGAAATCCGGCTGGCCCGGTAAGATTCCCTTCTCTGTGTCCTCCTTATCATAATCTCTCTCGCAGTCTTGCGCAGCAAAACAAAACTAGCCACACAACCACGTTGCCTAGTCTCCTATCAGTAGTTATCGCTACAATTAGTTTGGTATTATGTGCACTAAACTAAATAGCGCGGTATCCTAGAATAGTTAAACTAAAATGAATGTCCTTCTGAAGTAAAGGCTCCCAATCCGCCGAATTTCTTTTCATTTTTATATAATACAGACTATAGCAAAAGTACAGTTTGTCCCCATTAAATTTCCAGCTAAAGTTGCCATAGCATAAATTGTTCTAATAATTCTTGTTTTGTATTATCCTAAATTCGAGGATTAAACGTTACACCCTAGAATCCAAATTGCAGCCTTTGTTTTCTCTCGATTTGATTGTTTTTTGTTTATCGCTATGCGGTAAACTTTTTTCGACCTATTGTTTATAGTTAGGTGCACTGAACGTTATTTCTGTAAATAGGTTATTTTCTTTAGAAAACTAAGTTTGAGTTACAACAATCTCACGAAACAAGTCGTCTCTAAGTTTTTTCAGTTGTCATCCAGTGTTTCTGTGACCCAAATACGGTAACTATACAAATGATCCCTCTAACTTCTATAAAGACCAAACCTAATGTCTGTGATCTCCAAAATGATTTCAAATGTTTATCCACTAGCCATTTTCCCATGATTACCAAACAATATCTCTAGAGTCTGGTCGCTCTCTCAACTCGCAACGGCATTTAGCTACTTTATAACACTGCGTCTCTTGTTGACTAGTACACATCTGCCAGTTGAACTTGTGCCTTTGAAAACTGCCAAAACATTCTAAAAACATCAACACTTGCTATTTTAAGCTTATTTTTTCGTTTTCATTCATGTCCTATTCATTATGCTAGAACCCTGTGTAACCATTTTGCTACGAGGTTTAAGGAGTAGCCAGCTAACTATAAAACAACAGTTGAGAGTAAGTTTTTAAAGTTTTTTAAAAGATCAGAACTATTTTGAAGCTTTTATTGGGCAATTTTCAGATGTATTTCGGTTTTTACTAGTTCAAAGCGTGATTTAGCATTATAAATGATAATTGTAATATAAATTATAATATTACTTCTATGGTTCAAGAATGTTTTCGAAGAAATAGCGAAATATCTTGCAATTCAGAAAACCAGACAAACTATCTCAACTTTCTTGAGCCCTTCAATCAAGAACTACCGAATTCCTAGGTAAAGCTGATGTAAAACTTTTGCTTCTGGAATTTCTAAAGTATTAAATTTTTCCATGATTCTAGAATGATATACCAGTTTTGATACACTCTTGTCGTACTGCAAACTGCTATCTCAGCAATACATATGACTTGATAAAAAGTTGCTGCGCTAGCAAATTACAACACCGCTGCACGCTACAGTATAGTATATTTGTTAATTGTAACATTGTTATATAGTGTATTCATTTGTTCCCATATCTGATAATCTTGCTAACATTAAGATTTCTCCTGAATCTATATGTTTTCGGACTAACTAACGTCTGTGGCCGTAGTATAGAAACGCCCGGGTGGCTGTCCGAGCAGTTGAGAATTGTTGCCCGGACATGCTAAAAGCTGCCCGGGAACCCACTCGGGCTTTCTACACTCACTACGAACACTGGACTCTGATTCCCTGAAATACTGTTCCAACTTTCAATAGAAGTTTAACCTTGACAAGTACCGACAATACTGGCAAAGTTATTTAGGCACGGTATTGCTTGAATAGTTTGCTTTGTCTGGTAGTTTATACTACTTATTTTAAAAGTTTCACAACGTTTCCTTCTAGCAAAATACCCCAGGATGATAATTCCTCAACGCAGCAGGCGACAATTTCTGTCATAATTTACGTGAGGAAAACAACATTTTAGTCTTTGAGAAAGGTGTCTGGAACTATAAATTCGATCATTTTTATTATTAATTTCATACTTCGAATCTTTCTTAAATCGCCTGCCTCAAAAATGCCCGGATTGAAAAGCCGATTAGACCAGATTTTGTTTTTGTTTCAGCCATTTTATTTTTAACCTTTAATTAATCTCGAATTTACTTATTTACTCAAATATAATGTATCTACTTTAGAAAATGAGCAAGCACCCCGACCACGGCCACAAACAACTCCCCACCTACAAGAATGCCAACCCTGTAAGTTAATGAATTTCAGACTTCGAAACGAGTCGGACTGAGCCCATTATTAACAAATCAACAGCCGGATCGGCCGGGCCCGGGCCAATTTTGCGTAGTCTGCTGACTTTAAAGGCAATTTTAGAAATTACATTTTTTGAATATTCAAATCTTTGCCAGTCTACAAAACCTACGCAAACCTAAAGAAACAAAACCCAACTAAAACGTTTACATTTTCTTAAAGAATACGTGTTTTGAAGCTACAGTACTACGGTAGTTTGTACCTTTCGTTTTGAAACCGACTGTTCCACAGTTCTTTAACTTCAAACTCATACTAAAATTCAGAAGCCCGCAGTGCTGACTACCTCTAATGGAGCTCCAATTGCTTCTAAGACTAGCGTGCTGACTGCTGGAGAAAGAGGCCCAATGCTGATGCAGGATGCCGTTTACATGGATGAAATGGCTCATTTTGATAGAGAAAGAATCCCAGAAAGAGTTGTACACGCTAAGGGAGCTGGTTAGTAGGCATTTAGACATTTGTAGAACGGACTTTTAGTCGACGGACGAATCGCTTGAAGCTAAAGGTCTATTTATTATAATGCGAGCCCACAATTATATCGGTTTCTTGTACATTTTTTTTGGATCTCCGCGCTTCTTCTAAATTGTACAGTACACCTCATGCAGTACAGTACAGTACCCCTGCAAAAGTTTCATCCGTCGGCTATAGGACAGTTACTTTTTCTATAGCCGTAGGATTCCGAAGCACTTTTGAGAAGTTAGTTAGCAATTCATAGCAATCCAGAGAGGTCTCCATAAATTAGATTCATTTTTCAAGATTTACTTCTTCTTTTTGATCAGTCACTAAAATACGAATTCTATAATCAATCCATAATTGTGAAATTATAAAATTTCCATCCAAAGAGAACCGTTTTCTTATTCCATGCTAACCTTATTTTTCAGGAGCTCACGGTGTCTTCGAGGTCACTCACGACATAACCAAGTACTGCAAGGCTGATATTTTCAGCAAGATCGGAAAAGTTACCCCAATGTTCCTCAGATTCTCGACCGTTGGTGAGTAAAAGGGGTAAAACCAAAAATATAACTCCCGGCAACCGCACAATAGTATTAAAGTATTAAAGTATTACTACCATAATAATTAGGATTATTCTACAAAAAGTTGAATTGGTCAAAAATAGGGTCTTCCAACAATAACAATAGTGGCGCCAGCTTCGCAACAAACGGAGCAATGGCCGGGCCGGGCCGGAGTCAAAAACTTTTCGAGTTCCTATTTACTTAAATCTAGTTCCAATTTCAACTTTTTTTTAAATTTTGGCCGGACAGGGACGTTGCCGAGTCTGTCACCAAATTCGCGTCATGCTTTTCCATCTAGCCTCTTTCCCGTAGCCCATTTGTAGCAATCAATGTTCATTCGATCTATGTTCTTCTCGTTTTCCTGCAATTTTCCATGAAAACGGCGCGATATTGTTGATACGGCGCTCCAATTTATTTATTGTACTTAGCGATAGGACTAGAATCAGTAATGCAAATGGAGAGCTGATAAGCAAAGAATGAAACGTTTGCGAGTCACGAGGGGCTTAGAAATTTCGCGGCAGGGGTAGGATTTCAAGGGCTGGCTTGGGTTGGGGCCGAAAATTTGAGATACGGGCCCGATCATTCCATTCTCAACCCTGGTCCACCTCGGAGCAAATCAAATTTGGTGTGATATGGAACATGCTGTCCAAAAATTCAATAAGATTAGGGAGGATAAGAACTTGAGGCATAACAAGGTGTATGGAACTATGCACTGCTTAAAATATTAAGGGAAGATTATACAGTATCATTGGAGAGTAATAATGGAGTGTTACATGCGTATTTTTGATTAATTTTGCTTATGTTTTCATTCTTTAACTTAAGACTTCAAGATCTTTCAAAGCCATTTCCAACGAGATTCATTTTTAACACTCCATTATTTATCTTGAATCGGACCATGCAGTGTTATGCATAAACTATGATACTGCAACGAAAAGTTAAAATGTTAATTTCCAAGTTTAGGAGGAGAAGCTGGATCTGCTGATACCGCTCGCGATCCTCGCGGATTCGCCATGAAGTTCTACACTGAGGAAGGAAACTGGGATTTGGTGAGCTGAATCTCTCAGGGATAAAATTTAGCCAGATCATGGGATAATCATCTTGAAAAGCTTAAATAAACCATTTCGGCAAGAAATACAAAGTTTAAACTTCCGTATTCAACTCATACCGAATCCAACATAAGGGCTTGTCTATACCAGAGCTGGTTAACGGCCCGGCCTGAGCCGGCCTAAAATTTTGAAACCCAGGCCGGGCCGGCCGGCCGGATAACCGCCCATGGTCTATACATAGTATTAACAGCTACACTAGATGCTTTTAAGCCCTAATTTTGTTCATTTCACGGATTCCACCATAAATTTATTTGCAAGGCAATTTATAGATTTATAACCTTTTATATTCTATACAGGTTGGTAACAACACTCCCATCTTCTTCATCCGTGATCCAATCCTCTTCCCCAGCTTCATTCATACCCAGAAGAGAAACCCACAGACCAACCTGAAGGACCCCAACGCCACCTGGGACTTCTTCAGTCTCCGTCCAGAAACTATGCATCAGGTAGGTGGGAAACTCCAGTTGGAACTCCAGATTTTAGCATTCTGTATAGTAGTTAGTTCGTATTCAGAATTTTTGAAGGTTATGAATTAACTATTTGACTCTAAATGGCTAAACTTGCATGTTGTTGGAAATCTAAACCCCAAGAACTCAGGTTCCACTTCTATTTTCATATTTTAGATGATGTTCCTTTTCGGAGACCGTGGTCTTCCAGATGGTTTCCGTCACATGGACGGATTCGGATCCCACACTTTCAAGATGGTCAACAAGGATGGAAAGGCTGTCTATTGCAAGTTCCACTTTAAGGTAGTTACTCCAGGGTTGGGAATTTGGGTCAGAATTTGGGAACAGCCCAGGTTCTGGAAGGTTTCAGCCCTGCCCGGGCCCCTGCCTAAATCTCGGTCCAAAGCCCCTGAAGTACTTTACTCGAATAACTTATTCAATGAAAAATAGTTCTAAAACTATTGTTTTGCAGTCAAACTGCAACATTTACACTGTTTATACATAATTATAATATGAAAATTAACGTAAAACCTATAATTCGGGAGCTTATAGATTTTGGACCAGGACACGGCAAAACATTTCAACTAAATTTGTTTATTTCAGACCAACCAAAAGATCAAGAACCTCACAGTTGATGAGGCTCACAAGCTTAGCGCCGATGATCCGGAGTACTCCACTAGAGATCTCTTCAACGCCATAGAAAGCGGAGACTATCCATCATGGAGTGTAGAGATTCAGGTAAGAGCAAGAAATGTTGAAACTCTTAGCTTTAAGGGGTTATTAAGAACTTACAACCTAGCAGTTCCGACTCCCGACCTGTGCCCACTTTTAGGAATCGTGACTCGTTATATATAGCTGTATAGCCTATACCACTCTGAGGATCAACGTATAGTCGAATTCAAGTATAAAAAGACCGTGTTAAATAATTTAAACACCCATTTTGAAACACTTTGTTGTTGAACGCTTGCTAAATACGCAACTTGTTCATAAATTACGCAGATGACACGGCTTTTTACTCTTAAACAACGATATACAAAAACTCGTCAACAAAAATAAGTCAATAAAGGGTTCAAATCATCTAGTACTTATTGTTAGAAAATTGAGCCCAAAACCTCCGATAATGGCAAATACGGGCTTTTGTTAGTCCCCAGAATTTCGCAATTTGTCTGTTTATTAGCGGAACAAATCTGTTGCCGTTCGACAAGGACACTTTTTTGTCATGAGAGGCAGCTGCAAAGTGCAGTTCACAGCACGATCAGTGCGCTTGCCCACCGAACATGCCGTTGTATCATTGATAGGGAGGATTCAAAGATCAATAGAATGACTAGAGCTGGGTCCCGGAACGATATCCGGCCCGAGGTCAGAGGCACAGGGGTGGAGTTGTTACGGAACGGCCCTATCGGATACGGGGTTAGGTTCAATATGTTTAGTACGGGACGGCCCGTGAACCACTGCACCCGCAGGTTACCTAGATTACGAGTGGTTAAACCAGTTTTTGCAAGAGATCGACGATATTCAACGTAATTGCGAGTTATATAGTAGGTCCTAATCGGAGAGTATTATCGGTCTCCATGATTGGCAAAACAAGTATATAGAGAAAGCATAAACGCAATAGTTTATAGTTAACTGTTTCCTTAATGAAGACAATCAACCTAAATTTCAAACAAAAGCGATTGGATATATTATGGCTACATTCCGGACTGGTTACCGACCCGGCCTGAAATTTTGAAACCCAGGCAGAGCCGGCGGGATAACCACCTCTGGCAACACTCAAGGCTTTTACCAACTAACATGCCATGGGCCCGTATTCGCCAATGTGGTGGGAACAACTATTGTTTCCTCCCCAAGCCACGTGAACAGAAAACGTTCCCGTATTATTTTGGGAAAGGGTCTTTCCCTAAGCGGGAACGTAGGTGAATACGTCCACTAGAGCCTGCAATGTTACCGGTTCACTGAATAGAATAATATGCGGAAAAATATTTTAATGTCATATTTCAGGTGATGACTTTCGAGCAGGCCGAGAAGGCTGCCTTCAATCCCTTCGATGTGACTAAGGTCTGGCCACATAGCGAATATCCAAGAATGAAAGTTGGACAGATGACTCTCAACAGAAACCCTAAGAATTACTTTGCTGAGGTGAGGAAATTTGCTCGAAAATGAGCTACAGTAAGATCCGAAAGCGATAGTGGAGTGTTAAAAAAGAAACCAAACCCTTGATATAGACTATTCTACATCATAACAACTACTTGCTTCACTTGTAGGTTGAACAAGCCGCCTTCTGCCCCGCCCATGTTGTTCCTGGAATCGAGTTTTCCCCCGACAAGATGCTCCAAGGAAGAGTCTTCTCCTACACTGATACTCAGTTCCACCGTCTTGGACCTAACTTCATCCAGCTGCCCATCAACTGTCCCTTCAGATCCCGCGCCCATAACTCACAGAGATCCGGTCTGGCCACCTTCGAGAGTCAGGGTACGTTAGCGAAGTTAATTATCTGAATTCAACTAAAGATTGCTGCATAATTCGAATAGAATTGTAAAACGATTTCGAAAGTTATAATTTAAATGTGAGACCGTCCAGCTTTTGATGATTTAGGTCATTGACCAGCCCAGGCTGATTAAAACATCCAAAAACTGTTTTCATTACTACAATTTAGAAACTCCAGAGGACAACGTGGTCTTGGAAAAAGTTTCATGTTGACTTGTAGCTAACTGCAAGTTATCCAGTTTGGTTCACTTGAATCAGTGTATTCTTTACATTTTAGGTAATGTTCCCAACTACCATCCTAACAGCTTCAGTGGTCCAGTAGAGCGTAAGGATGTCGTCGAAAGCAGCTTCAAGGCGGTTGGAGACTGTAAAAGATGGGAGAACGGAGAGGAAAACAACTACGAGCAGCCAAGAACCTTCTGGACCAAGGTTTGTTACACCTAACACAACACTCGAATGTTTTATTCCAACTCTATCAGCTGAACTTTTATCCGTCAATTTTGTTCAATTAGTCTGTGATCATTATAGTATTCACTATTTTTAGGTCCTCGATGATGGTGCTCGTCAGCGTTTGGCCAGCAATATTGCCGGAGCCTTGGGCGGAGTTGAGGGCTTTATCCAGGAGAGAGCCATCAACAACTTCCACCAGGTAAGCAAACTAGAAAACTCCACAACAACCTTGGATATCTATCGTAACTAGACTTACAAACTACTGTACCTATAGGAATACTTAACAAATTCTATCAATTGGATGAATCTTGAAAAAAATGGTACTCTTACTATAAATTTTAGGTTCATCCTGACTTCGCTAATCTTGTCCGCAAGGGAATTGAACAGAATAAGGCTACCGCATCCGCCAAGATGTAAACGTTCGGTGTATTGGATTGTTGTAAATATTAATATAAGTTTAATAAATCAGTTCTATTCAACGCTTTTTCCCGGTTGTTATTTAACAAACAATACAACTATGTCCTGAATAAATTATTTTAATATGTAAAATTTGTTATCAAAAGCATAGAAATCTATAAACTGGTGCATAATATTAATGGGAATATCTGTTTTACTACTGGCGAAAACTTTTTAAACTACACAGAATTGTCAGTAATATTTCCCAAACGAGGTAAAGCTACTACAAATCACAGTACTAAATTTGACGAAAGCTAGAAAAAATAATGTTTGAGCTAAGTAAAGTAAAACTAAATGTAGAACAAATACAACGTGAAATTACTATGGCACTGTATAGCCGCTGGGTTCGACACGCGCAATCGGAGTTTTTCAAAGGACAGGTCGATAGGATTGTTAAACCGGCCCGGCATACTTTACTGGACCTCGGCCGGGGTAGGCCGATTTCCAACGCTTTTTCTTCAGGATCCTGGACCCATATGCATAAAAATTTAGTCCGCTACTAAATTTAGTACTCTTGGGTATTTTGATCAGTTTTATTCTGATGTTCTCTCTATTTTGTTTTATTTTCTCCTGGTGTATTCACTCGCTAGTAAGTAAATAATTAACATCTCGAATAATATCGCAAAACAACAATTTGTCATATTACACTGTTTTGAAGATTGCCTGCTCAAAATTATTTACTAGTCCTGTACATCGACTTTTCCAATGCTTTCATAGCCTTAAATTAATTATCTTGCTTAGTGCTTAGTTATTACATCATTTCTGAATATTCAAGGAATCAAGTTTTGTATGATCTTGATACGAATATTGATGAGGTTTATATCGAAGTTTTATCTTCGAAACCTTAAAAGCGAAATGATATCAACCCGCTGGAATTGGAGGAAGAAGAATTTCGGCAACACTTTCTTCACTTCTGATTTATAGGCTAACTATATAGAGAAAAATATAGAATCAACTACACATTCTAATTCCAATCTTTCGTCACAGAATGCAAAAATTTGTCGAAAGAAAAGTAGTAATTTTGTTCATTACCGTTACCACAGCTTCAAATGATGACATATCCTGCATACTTCAATAATACGTGCATTATTTTTTAAGGTTGATATTAGAGACAAAATTTAATATAATAAATATATCCATTGTAGCGAAATTGGTTTACGTAGTACGACAGTACTAAATTTTTATGCATACCAACCCGGTACTACGTAAATCGGTTTTACGTAATCCGGTACTAAATTTTTATGCATATGGGTCCTGGTTTTTCAGAAAATCATAAGCAAATTTTGGGTATATTTAAATTTTTTTGTGTTAGCCAGTTCTCAGCAAAAGGAACTCATTGAAAAGTAACAAAATATAATGTTTCGGGGTCGACTGCCCGGCCTAAGATTTGGAACCCAGGAAGGAACCGGGCCGGCCGGTACAACAAAATTTTTTTATGGTTTATTCTTTTTCTTTGGCTTTTCTTGCAATAAAATTGCAAGCCAATGCCACAATGGAAAGGAATATGAAAAAAAAACTATAAATAATTGATAAAAGCGTCGTGAAAAGCAGGAAATTTCGACTTGAGACCCTTTTTCGGTTGGCCCGATAAATTTTCACCAGGGGTCGACCAACTCACATACTTTCTGTAGCCTAAGGCTCGAACTTCTTCAGAAAACGACAAGTCAGGGAAGTTAAATTAGTTTACATTAGTGAATGATGCGTCTAGCACGGTTACCGAAGTTGTTAACAAACATATGAAATTACAAATGAAAATTTTAGTTGCGAAACTGAAATTTTTGGTTTTGCCAGTAACTGGCAAAATGATTTAAAATGTGGCGCTCCGTTACAATTTAGCATTGGAGCTCCAATACTAAATTGTAACGGAGCGCCACATTTTAAATCATCGTTTTTCAAAATTTGATTGCTTCAAATGCTGTCAATGAGTTTGTTTTCCTTCATTTTTTTATCTTCATGTTAGTCTCACATAGGTGTATATTTCTTCCCGCTACGACACTCATCGGATCTTTTGTCTAGGATTATAGACACTATTATAGATTATAAAAGAAATTGTTGTGACCCTGTACTTCCGTTTTTTATTATTATGTATAGGTCTATCCATATGACTTCTCCCCTTTCTTACTTATTTGCTGTCCACATATAGCTCAATTTAGAATGTCTTTGGCTCAACTCCACGGAACGCTTTTGGCTGAATGGAAGAAGGCTCAACGCAACCCAAGCACTATTGACCAAATTTTGAAGCAAATTTCGGTTTGATTTCATGTTCTTCTTCTCTAACGTTTGTTTCTTAGGATCAGTTTTACTCCGGTGCTGTACAAGGGCTTGACGAAAATGCTCAAACGACAATTTACAAGTCCGTCGACCTATGCAAGCGAAGTGTAATATTTGTTTCAGGGATTTGTACGAAATCGGTGCACTCAATGCTATTTTGCGAGCTGATATGAATGCATTCGAAGATTCTATACTGCAGGTGCGATATTTTCTAGCTATGAAACAGTTGAGAAAATTTTTAGGCCCTCTCCTTTTATGAAATTAAACCGAATGCCGATGAACATAAATATCTGATGATTGGCCTTAACCTGATGTATCTCCTGGCAAGCGGAAAACGTCTTTCCGATTTCCACATGGTAAGAAGAAGGCATGTTGCATCTTTTAATTTAATTGTTTTTAGTTGTTGGAGCAGATTCCTCAAAATATTCAGTCGAGCAATCCATATATTGCCACCCCCGTTCGCTTGGAGCAATCGCTCATGGAGGGTGCCTACAACAAAGTAAGGAGTTTACTATATTTACTGTTACTATCTTCTCGGGGGTAAAGTGGTTCATGCAAAACGCTGCATGGTTGTTACATGCACATCTATTCACGAAGTAGCACTGGCTTCAATGATCTACTTAAGGTGATGCCTGGTAAAATTTACCTTATTGGTCAACAGTACAATGACCCTTCTATAAAACAGGGAAGGTTGTAATTGGGATAGGCCAAGCCAAGTGTGCAGCCACTCACAAAAAAATTTTGCTTACAGTGTTTCATCATCTAGATGCGTCGTTCGTTAGTTTTTCACTATATTGCTTTTAGGTCGTTCTTACTGAAAAGACAATTCCCAGTCCATTCTACGCGGTCTTCATTAGAATTATGATGGATGCAGTGAGGTAATTTATTAGGCTGATGACTATTTTAATAGTGTTTTGAAGATCAAACATTGCTCTGTCCATTGAGAAATCTTTCAAGGAGTTGAACATCAAAGATTCATGTACCATGCTTCTCTTTGAAAATGAAACTCAGACTATGGAATTCGCTAGACAGGTATTGTTTTAAATGTATATGCAGTATATGAAATATTATTTCAGCGTGGTTGGAAAGTTGATGGCTCAACTTTTATTTTTTCGGACGGAGTAGTTGCTGCGGAGAAGCCTTCCAAGCTAGACACCGAGCGTATTGCGAAGCAGATCATATTCTACGCCAAGCAACTCGAAATGATTGTCTGAAGCGTTACAAGTTTAAGCATTTAACATTTTATTCGTATTCTAATTTATGTGCTTTTCAGTGGGTGAACAATGTCATTACAATAAAACTGTTTCCTATTGCTTCTATTTTTACTGTTCGTTTCCTTGTGTCGTGAGTTCGAATTAAAACCAATGATGTAGACTTCATTCTACGCGAGAAAACTTCATTTTGTGCAGAGGCGGTGGTGCGCATTCCATTTGCATGTTGCTCCGTGGATTGCTTGTGATTGTTCGAATCGTTATATATTTAGTGTCGCCATAGTACAATAGTAGAAGTGTTACTTAAGAATCTCTGGTCCCTGCTTGGTGTTAGCTGAAAAAATAGTTCTGCCCGATAATTCTCATATTTCCCTACCAGAAAAATAGTTTGTTTGTCAGCACGAATCCAACCATTAATGTAACATTTCATGTAGTTAGGCTAATTAACCATTTACCAAATATTATAATATAGAAGCGTTACCCTTTTTCTTGAAGTTCCTTGAAGTTTCAACAATCCGAAAACTGAAAAGCCTCCGCAAGACACGAGTTCCCCTAAGATCTCCAAAGAAGTGTAACATATGGTACAAATATAAATCTTCAATTCATCAACAAAATATACAACAATGAGCACAAATTTAAAGATCACAGAAAACAAGGCAACAAGAAGGTAGTGCACCAGAAACGAGAAAGAGACTAAGTGATAGTAGAAATTACATACGATAAAATCATTGAAAGTTAATAACACTCTGAAGAGATCATTTAAAGATACCCGTGAATAAATTAGTTTTGATTAAACATTGCGTTCAGCACCATAAGCGAAATTCTCCTCAGCGTAAAACTGGTTCGGTTCTGGGTACCTTAAAATATAAACTGGCTAAAGTACATGGGGAATGAAACTTACTTGTAGTGCAAGAAATCAGGTCTGTCTGTCACGTCTAAGTATGGCAGCGCAAGAACGTCCCTTTCTCTAGCTTTCATTAGATAAAGCTAAAATAACAATATTACAAATGTAAAAACAAGAAACAAACCTTCGTCGGATCTCCAAGAACCTTGGATTTAGCCTTACGCTTCTCCTCTGCTTTTAGTTTAAGCGATTCCAGAGTTGGCACTATGGACATCCAATCGACCTTCTTCGTCTTTGTTACAGAACTGTTGACTTCAGTATCTATGCGAACAATGGATGCAGAAGCATCTTTACGAACGGAGGCGGAAGAAGTCGGTCTGGATAGCTAAATGACAATAAAATAGTTGCTAGTCGTTGTGAACAAGATACCTCGTTTGGGATTTGGGAAATTTCTTTGGATTCCTCGATATCTTCTTTCACAGGTGCCAGTCTGGGAATGCGAAGAATTAGGCCGCCTCGACGCTCATCTGTAGAAAATAAATTGAACAAAATATAAAGACACAACGTACCTGAAGGCTCTGGTTCTGGTTCTGGTTTTATCTTCCTCTCATACTTTCTTTTCTTTCGTTCTGGAGCAACGTATGGACTACTGCTAGAACCATTCAACTGAAGAGCAAGCTGCAATACCAATAAATTAAATAATGCAGTGCAAGAATATAAAAAAAGAGTGAAACGTGCGTTTGCAGCTCAGGTATCAAAAGCCAAGCAAAATTATGAGCTAGGCAGGAAAAAGATTCTCATAGTTCATAATTAGAGGTGAAATCGAGGCGATTGTGTTGCAATGATCACTACGTGACATTCCTATAAAGGGCCACGAGAAACCAACCTCTTCGTCCATCTGCTCTCTCTTGACCTTCTCTTCGTGTTCTCTTATAGAGGAGCCAATGCTCATATGTTCCGGCAAATCCTGACTTAGCTGAGCCACCAATTCCGTGGTGCTCTGCCTAACAGCCATTCGAGCCGCCGAAACAGAGGTAGATAGTGAGCCAGCCAATGGTCCGGCTGACGTTTTCGTCCGTTTAATCGTGGAAGCTGAAATTGCATCATTGCGAAAGAAAACTTCTATATGCAAACCAGGTGCATCATCAAGCTTTCTTTTTCCATTCCTCATTTCTTCAGCCTTAGACAGATCAGCGCCGACGGACATAGATTTGTGAAAACCATTGGGAGAAGCAACACCTTTGGGGTCAGACAATAATCCAGCCGGTGAGACATTGGTGCTCCTTCCTAATTATGCACTACTACAGCTAATAAAAAACAAGGTTACCATTTACTAATCCTGTAGATGATACTCTCCTATTACTGGGAGTACCGGGAGTCACTCTTCTCATAAGCCTAGCGGCACTTGGAGACACGAGATTTGGAGTGGCATTGGCAGACGACGTACCGCTCGGTGTTCCGCCCTATGATAAACCATCAGTTGCTGATATTGAATTTAATATTACCTCACTGCTAACCAGCTTCTGCCAGCACTTGATTAGGCCACGACATCTCTTGGAAACATCGGGCCATTGTTCAGCTATACGCTTGCGGACATCATTGACCGCTGCACCAATTCTAGTTTGCTATAAACAGGATATTCAAACATGTTAACTGATCATTAGTATCCACATAGTTACATAGTTATTTACGGGAAACCCCCAAAATCAATAATCTAGAGCCAGACATCACTTAAGTTAGACACGCAGACACAGCTAAGCCAGTGGCGGTTCATTCGGGGGGAGACAGCACCCCGAGTGTGCCGCCTTCTGCTGTATCTACTAAAATCTCCACCAACCAATTCATACCTCAAGAATCTCCCTGCTGATAGAGGCCTTTTCGAGTTCTCCAAGAACGTCTAGGACGGGCGTCCTACCCTGTAACGACAAGGTAGAAAAGGCTCAATCAAACAAGTCTTTCCACCTCGGTCGAATCACCGGAATCACATACAGCAACAAATAAATTTACCCAGTACAATAAACAAAAACGATAGAAAACAATACTTTATTTAGAAAAAATTTATGCGAGATTCAAACTGCAAACTCTCCGAGACATTAGCTATTTACATTTCCGCTGCTCAATCAAGCTCAAAACGTAATTTCATAATTGCTTACATTTTCAACCGCTGTGATGAGATTCTGTTTAAGCTGATCAACCGTCAGTGCGCTAGTTGTCATGGGCACTGCCAGAATAATATGGGACTGAGATGAAATTGCAGCACAGGCCACCATTCAGCTCGCAGCCCAAGCAGGCGTCTGACCCGCGCGCGCACGAGAGGCCGTTTATATACCCTAGACCACGCCCACTTTTCTCTGATTGGTCCGCGGCTTGCCAGAACAAATCGCTGATTGGTCAATTCGAAAAATCTCCGCCCTTATCCGCTCGCAACGCCCCGCTTTGAACGGAAATGGAATTTTTTCTGAAAATTTAAAATTTTTAAAAATTGCTGGTTTACTAAATTGTAAGTTTTAATAATTTTTACGATGTAATGTAAAAGATGTATGGTAGAGAATCATTGCGAAGCTCCAATTACCAGATTTAGGACATTTCTTTCTTGTTTTTATAGGATTTAATACGATAGCATTTTATCCATAATGTATCGATATATTCGCATGATGTTTATTCATTGTTCTAATTTAAGTTCTGCTATCAACCTCATCAATTACAGCTTTTGCAGGGATGAGGATACGTCCAGCCTCTCTGTATCGAAACTTATTGCTCT
Organism: Phasmarhabditis papillosa; assembly: GCA_034691345.1. Classification (NCBI taxonomy): domain Eukaryota; kingdom Metazoa; phylum Nematoda; class Chromadorea; order Rhabditida; family Rhabditidae; genus Pellioditis; species Pellioditis papillosa. Next base: position 6,008 of record JAQGAV010000790.1, on the reverse strand, counting down.
GTGGATGTGGGTTGGCCGCCATCTATCTTGTGTTCTGCGTTATTTTCTACGATGATGGTACGCACATTCCTATTCACAAGGTTCAAAAACACTTGTATCTTACCGTATCTAAAGATAGGTAATGTTATACCATATAATTAACTTTACTTAATGTTATCACCCAATTAAATTAGAGGGTAAATGTTGTCAATTTAGGATAGGAGGAAGGTTTGACAAACTTGCTCCTAAACGCATACTTCAATGGACCACTATCTTTCAACAGAAACCAGATGGATCGAATAAGTTCATCGACTGCCCAGGATTTACGGTTTGTGCGTTTTCAGTTCTTGAAGTATTTGTTGTTCAGGACCGTTGCATTGTCGACTCCGACAAATCACGCATTGACAGTGCAGATGCCGTCCTCTTCCATTCTGCCGACTTCACTAATCAACCATTCCCGGATCAGTCTGCCAGAAAACAGTTCGTTTTTGTCTCTATTTTATGTACGTATTTCATATATAATGCATATTATTGCATTTACTCAATTTATAATCATTGGCATTACTTGTCTGAATTATGCAGACCTGGCATCAGTTATTTCAAGTTAATTTTCCTCGGATGGTCTATTTCAATTATGCATTGAACTGTTAAAAAAGTTCACAATGTTTGCTTAACTGATTTAGGTATATGAGCAATAGAAAAAATGTTGCTCGTTTATTTAAAAAGTCGACTTTTAAACGTGTTAAGCGGCCGTTTATTTTCATTAATTTTTTCGACCTTGGCCCTGACCCGGCTAGGTACTTATTTGTGAACAATTAATCCTTTTTTGTGAATTTGGGCGAACCTATTAATTTTAATTTTTCAGAAATCAAAGATATGTTTACTTGTCTATGGAGGCTCCACATAATAGTGGAAAATACAAGATTCCCAATGAAATAATGTCTCTGCCAAGTTAGTTGTATGCGTTTTTATTTTGTCTAAATCATAATTTGAAGAGAACTTCTTCAATTGGACTGCTACCTATCTGTCTTCATCTGATGTACTGTTCAAATATGGACCTTTCTGGATACCCGTTAAAGATGCAGAATCTAAGGGATTCAAAGTAACAGTTAGTTTATAATGTGTCTCCTTCATGCAAACGTTGTTTTAGAGCTTTTATGTGAACGAGAGGGCACTCAACAAACCCAATAAGGGTATTTTTGGTCTCATCTCAAATTGCCATACGATAAGCGCACGAGAACAGGCTATCGAAGCGCTGGAGAAGTATGTTCCTATTACGACAATTGTCTACTGTAGTGAACATTTGGTTCTAAGGATCGAAACTGGATGTTTCTCCCCGTCTTTTCATTTGCATTCCATTTGGTTTTATTGTTCTATGGAGTTGTCCATGTTCACTATCTCTCTCCCCTGAATAGAGCCTCTTTTTAACCGATTGGACTATATTTTAAGAACTTGCGAAGAATTCACGCCATCATCGAAACATTAGCTCGGATGCTCCTTCTCTTAGTTTACTGAAGTTATTGTTCATTTCAGATTTGTACATGTGACAATTGGAGGAAAATGCGCCAAGGACAAAAATCTACTTGACATCTGCCCTGCTGGTGATCCATGTGATTCTGTTTTTGAGAAGTACCCCTTTTATATTGCTATTGAAAACTCGGTGAGTTGACTTTAAACATGTGGTGACGGCATTAGTTTTGTAGATTTGCAACGACTATGTGACTGAAAAATACTGGACCAGAATTCATTTGGCCAGCGTTCCTATCGTCATGAGGAGAAAAACATACGAGTCCAGGTAACTGTTGGAGTGTGTAACGTCAATTTATTTCATTTTTCAGCAATCCACCTCCCAAGTCTTTCATAGCCATGGATGACTTCAGTTCTGCAGAAGAAATGGGCAAATACCTCAACTACCTAGAGTCCAATAGGTACGTTGAATTAATTGCACTGATATTTCTATGCGGTGCCATACGTTATGTAAAGTCCACTGATCATAAAATGGTAGAGTAATCTTACTCCAATGTAGTTACAATGGATCATTAAACTAGTATGTTAGCCTTTCCACAATGGTTCGTCTAGTTAGTCATGTTAGGCCAATGCGAGCTTAAACTTTGATTTTTATAATCTCACTTACGGTGAGCGGGGCTCAAAAGTTCCCCAATGGTTCAGTGCTGTTTTCTTAGTTAGCACTTTAACAATTATTAACATAGCATTGTAACGTATTTGTTATAATATTGTTCTACTTTCAGCACTGCTTATCGTGAGTATTTTGCTTGGCGAACTGGTATGTGGACAATTGCCCCATGGAATGCTCCAGGCTATCGGAACGGATGGTGTCGCTTGTGCGAGCGACTGTGGGAGGAAAATCAGAATGAAACTATGGTAAGTACACTTATTAGTCATGAATTTCAAAAAAGTTAACCATTCTGCTGGCAAGAGATAAAATTAATTTTGTTAATGAAAATTTATTCATCCCACGTGTTGATATGTCTGAGTGTCCTACTTATTTTAGGTAGACGATGTATATAAATGGTTTGAAGCGGAATCGCAGTGCGAGAAGGATGAATTTGTGAAGAAATGGATTTGATTTTTTCAGACCAGGAGCCTAGTCAGTTTTTCGGGTTTGTAAATTTTTTAATTACGTGTATTTTCCTTCTTTCTACTTATTGTATATAGATCATTTCTCATTTTGTTTAATATACTTTGTATACTTATTGTTAAATAAATTTTTATTTCTATATATATCATTGGTCTTATGAACTTTTACGATGCATTCTTTGAAATGGGGTTACTTTCTTCCAGAGCAAAAATGGCCACTTTTTTCATCAACGAGTGGTTGGGCAACGGTTTTTCCTTGTTAGCACTGAAACCTCTACTTGTGTTTTAGCACAGCGATTTTTCATTTTATTGGATTTGTAGTGTCGTGATTTACACGGGTAACCCATTCCCAGGCAGTGCATATTCGTTGCCATAGCAACCATATTTATTATGGCTTTCAAGCACTGAAAAGCCCATAGCGAATTAACTACAACCGTAATGAGTATTGACGGTAAACCTAAATTCCGTGTCCCCAGTGCTAGAGGAAGTCGTCGCAAACCAGTGGACGTCAAACCAACTGAAGTTCCAGGTAAGCTAATTGTGTAGGTAACAACATTTCACCCACACTTAGCGTTGCTGTTATTTACTGTGCCCTTTAGTTGGTCGTGTTTGCCAATCTATTCTATAGTTGTCCCTTTCATGTAGTCTTGATATAGATAAGCTATCTTTATTGTTGACCTTTTCAGTTGTTGAAGAAGAAAGTTTGAATATTCGGGTCAAGGAGCGAAATGGAGATGACGAAGTGAAGAAGGGAGGAAGAATCACTGGGTTTTTAGTGCGTTATGTATTTTCTTAAAGTTGTCTTCAGAAAGGTCAAAGGATCGGGCCCTACTTAGATGGGATAGCGGGCTTCCAGCGGTCTGGCAATACAAAATATGGCCTTACTCATTTGAAAAACACAGCCAAAGCATATAAACCTTGCAAGATGGTTAACTTTAGGAAACCCCCATCAAAGGGTTAATGAGCAACACCGCTGCCGCAGCTGAGAGCTTGAAGAGACCGCTGACTGGTAAGATAAGCGAAATAAAATAAAACTTATTGATCCTGATGAAAATAATATATGCATAGTAACCTGAACAGGTTATTAAAAATCTAGAATATTCTCAAAGAAAGAAATTATCTTGTTTTTATCAACCTAGAATTAATGCAGCTTTATAAGTATGATACTACCATTTCCTGATCCTACATGACACCGAGGTCGCTACAGGTGACCTTGGAAAAAAGTATCATAATTTATGACTGTCTCGGTTATCAGATCTACTTATTGATACACTAAGGTTAACCAGGCGCATCTTTTAAACTACAGCTTGTTAGTTTCCAAACAAGACAACGACGAGAGATCCAAATAAGATTACCAGCTAAAACAGAAATTCAGCCAAAAAGTAGTTCCAATAAAGTATAAATTAGGCAACTGAAATGTACCCTCTGCCAGCCGACTACGCAAATGTTGGCCCGGCGTCCCGAAATTTCCAGAAGAGCAGCGTGGGTGCTGAGGTCATAGTCGGCTGGCAGTATATAAATAGCTAGAAAACAAAGAAGCTACGCAAACTTCCAGGAATATTCCGTCGTCCTGGATCTAAGGCTGGAAAGCGGAAGGAGGAAGAAGATGACATGCTAACGGCGGCAGCTTTTGTGGAGCCAGGTGAGATAATCGAATACAGGGGGTGAGAGTAACGGCCCGCAAATCTGAAAAGGCGGATCAGAAAATAGTGTAAACGGAGCGGCCCGCTCGAAGTAATGGGAACTTATATATAAGTGGTCGAAGCCGAAAGAAAATGTACCCGGCTTAACTGGAAAACCTTGTCCGATCCCAAATACCGGATCCGATTCCAGCTGGACAAGCAGGAAGTTTTTAATAGCTCTTATTCTTGCAGCACCGCCGCCCCCAATTGTAAAGACTGCTCCAAATATTGAAGCAGTTTTGTCGGCTATGGACTTTGAGGGCTCAAGCAAGGCTCCTAAGATGCCCGGAGCTCCGTTTCAAGGAATGCTGCAGAATGATGCGTTCTCTAAACATCCACATCTGAATAAGGTGGATGATATTGGTGAGTTAGTAGGCAAGTTAAGCTATATATGAGCATTTGTACTGAAACTAAAAGACGTCTTAAGAACCAAGCACGTCATGATGATTTGATCAGGTAGCTAAAGACAAGGACAAGAAAAGTTTCCTTAACTGAAGTAAAGTTCTTCCTGCAAGGTACCTAATCACCAATTCTATTGGAAGAGCCTATGCTTGTATGCTTCTATTAGCTGAACTCACTCTTTAAGTCTGAGCTGTGTTTTTTGCGCAGTACAATGGGGCGAGGTGGTGGTGTTAGATTAAAATAATGCATTTTTGAAGGAAAGTCTCCACTTCACCGATATTCCTTTCTTTCTATATTCACCATGGACTCCAGGACGCTGGTGCTCGAAACTTAGTTCTTGGTGCAGTCAGCGCCAAGAATAATAATGGAGCGTTGCTTGCGAATTTTTGGTGAATATTGCGTTAAATTTTTTTTTTTTTGAAGATTTTCAACGCCGTTTTTAATGAGATTATTTTTCAACTCTCCATTATTACGCATGGCGCTGACTATATAGGCCAAGCGTGGTAATTTCAGGGTCCCGCCCATTCATAACTCTCTTAATGACTATACATTCTCACCCAAGATCTTCAGAACAAGATCATATGCCCTTTTTTAGATCTTTCCCTGCTTTCGCGGATTCTCTGTTTGGATGAAGAAAGCAACGACGAAACTGTTTCTTGGACCTGGGACTATCTGTTCACCACTATTTCATCTGAACTACGGGATGAATGGGCCGAAGGAGGCATGGGACCACCCAATGGGGATAGAAGAGTGGGATAAGTAACCAAGAAGTTTAATTAGAAACCACAATCTTTAACCAAAAGTAATATTATAGACGATAGTCTGATTCGAGAATAATAATGCGTATTCATATAAATTTTAACGCCGCACCTTCAAGCATCTGCACCAGCATACATAGCAAGTGCAATTTTGCACTGGGAGAAGGGGCCATGAGCTAACAGGCCGTTCACAAAGAGCACTCAGTATGGTGTTATAGCAATGTCGCCGGACTTATAAAATATAGTCAGCGCCAAGACTAATGACGGAGTGTAATGAATTCAACGCTCGTCTGAGCCCCTTTTGCGAGCATCGCGCCAGCATCTGCCGGCTACTCTCCGTTCAATATTGTAGCTAGCAAGTACGCGCGTGCCAATTGCCTGCAGGCACGGTGTTAAAAATCTTAAAAATACGCAAGGGACACTGCATTATTACTCTCGGCCTTCCTGTACACGTATTTCGTAGCTCTATCATTTTCGGGTTTGCAACTATTCAAAACCGAACTATCTTGTAGGTTTCTTTATCTTACAATGCTCCATTTTCATGTTTATTTCCTGATTAATCTATAAATACTGCTAAATACAAATGTTT
>JAQGAV010000789.1:0-26875 GCA_034691345.1 Phasmarhabditis papillosa | reverse complement strand
ACGAGTTGAGAGGCCAAAAGTGGCATCAACAAAACAATGTTACTCAGTGGTTCAGTGGTAAGCGAAGAAACAATATAAAGAATACTCAAGAGATGGAAAATCAACGAAGAACGAAAAAATAAGAACGGAATAGATAAGAACCTGAAAGAACCCAACACATTTTCCCACACCAATGCACTATGCATATAACCCAAACCAAAATATAACAGTACACAAAGAGTTATAAATTTATTAAAGGCAAAATGGTATTACTTGCAAAAGCGTGTGGTGAATGGCGAAGTGGAACGAAAAACGTATAATGATGAAAGTATGTGCGGCAATCAAACAAAACCCTTAATAAAAAGACGGAAACTGGGAACGATTTACAACTACTATGACTACTAATTCAAATCCTTTCAAATACACGATATTATTCCTAGCGCTTGCTCAGTTCATAGCAGGATTCATAGAAATCGCTTTATCTGTGTCTTTTCATAGAACTTTTATCTTAGCCAGTTATCACTATTTTTTCCTTCTTAGCTCTCTTTAATTACCAGTGGTCATTAGCGTGCCATCCGTTTACGGAATTCGACCTAGCCGAAAACCCGGACGCAACCCGCTCCTTTTATCGGTAAAAAACCGACCGCCCTATATCGACTCAAAACGCAAGAGTGATTGAATGCGCGTTTCGAAACGTTTCGAAACGGTCTCTAAGCGCTCTCTCTACTCTCGCCGCGCGCTCATTGGTCCGTTTGAATGAATCGCAACTAGAGCACGATTTCAACCAGGGCGCAAACTGTTAACTTAAATACAACGAAAATGAAAGTAAAATAAATAAGCATGAATAAATATCAATACTAATCTTATTTTACTTACAAATCGTTCCAAATCTACAACTTACTTATCGCCGTTTCCGACATTCATCATTCAATCAGTATATTATTCGTAGCATTGATTAGTAGTTGGTATTGTTGATTTTCAGTAAACTTCCGTATTTGAATAACTTTTATTTGTGTTGATTTGGTGAATAGTTCTATTCAAAACTGGGCAAGTGTTACTTTTTGTTTGGGTCGATAAAATTGTTAATGGTCGTGACAGTGTGGTTCAGTTTCAATGGAAATGTGATAGTCGTTTACATGAACACGTGTTAATTCCGTTAATTGCATCATATTAGATTTATTCAATGAAATACAGGTTGTATTACTTAAATAAAAAATTAGTAGATATGTGTAAATAAAAAAATATATAAAATATGATATACATCTAAACTAACTATTGAATGTGATGTACTAAATTTGTTAAGTAATAATTATGGTGGAACCAATTCGTTTCGCCCATAAGCCTCATACGAAAAAGGTTCCGATCAGTGTCCTGGGCTCGTCAGTAAAGACACTGATCATGCATATAACATTTCTTTGAATAAAAGATATAATATAAAGAGGTTACCAGTTAAAGGAAAAGTAATTTTCCTAATGACTTGAGTTAATAGGTTTGTTTAATGTGATTGTTATTTGAAATTCGAAACTGTTTCATTTGGCGCCAATTTGAACTATCAAGTAAAATGATACATATGGTCTAGCGTTCTAACAGTAAATTCATATTTGTTAGTTTCTAGTAACTAGCCTCGATACTTTTGTTTTGTGTATTCTTTTAGTTACATGAAATATACATTATATCACTAGTTCGGTTCTATACTTCTCCTGTAAATAAGGCTAAACACTTCAAGATCATACGTTTATTATCGACACTATTCAACACATACACAAATGAGATGATGAATTTATATGGGCTTAGACTGGGCTTAGAAATTCGAGTAGAGCGGTTTTAGAAGGTTACGTATATGTAAAGTACGCAACTAAACCAGTATACAAGACGGAAGAATGGCAAACAGATCAATAAAGGGGCGGAGCGATGGATTGATGCGACATCTCACTTTAAAGGACTGCGACGGGAACCTGGAGAGGCAGTATTGTTGTTGATATCAGCCTGAAAAAGGAGTTTATGGAACATAGGCTAGTTGGTTTGCGGATATATGCTTTTGAAATGTCAGCAAACACGTGCAGTATAGTCGACGGACGAATCCCTTGCATGGGTATACTTTCAGTTTTGCAATGGAGCGCGTATACTAAAAGGTAATATACCTTAACGGGAATAATCGCAGACCATTATATACCTTTACCTGCAAGCAATTAGTCCGTCGACTGTACATCCTATTCCATTATATATCTATTCAGTTTGGGAAAAGGCCGGTCGGCCGGTTCCCATAGTTTACGAAAAACAATATTTTGCGTTGACACAGCCGACTCAAGCCGAGCCTTTAAATTCTCATCCCTGTTCCTGGAGGAAAATGAAGTCAGCAGCAACAATTTATTTTAATAGGACATTCCAAAAGTTCTCATATAGATTCTTCATGTTTGCCTGTAACTAACCGTTTTCATATTCGGAGTAGTTGCCTTAATCCATACATGTTCACAGAGCTCTTTACAAGATGGTCTATTTGGTGGATATGGATGCAGAATCGTGTAGATAAACTGCTTCAGAGGAGTTGACAGCTCAACACGTCTGGGGAAACTAAAGCAAAAAGTTTTATTCTATGACTTCATCTGTTTTCTGGACTATAGTTATACTCTGGAATGTGGCTTCTTATGGCGCCTGGTTTCCTGTAATACTATTAACTAGTCGTCGAATTTACCAACCGAATTTCGGTAAAGAGTAAAGGGAAACGCTCCCAGATTAGCCGGAAGCTAAAGTATAGAAATGCTCGGATGGGTGTCCGAGTGGTTCTTAGCTTGGGCAGCTACGAACCACTTAGGCCATTTTTATACTACAACCACAGCTTGTGCTGCCGATTTGTTAATTTCATTTTGTGTTTGCATCTAGCTATACATAAGAATGTGCTCCCAGTGGCCGGAGTATAGAAACGCCCGGGTGCTGGCCGGGCAGTTTTTAGCCTCCCAGTTCAACATACTACGTATACTACGGCCACAGACTCCGCAACCGACAGGGTCGAGGTCAATTTTTTGGCCCGGTCCGCCCCATTGTGAAATCTGTGTCCTCTATTGCTAAAATCATAGTTAGTAAAACCTACTGAATCTTATGCTGCAATTGTTTTTCTAGCATCTTCTTAGGCTCGCGATCATCATAAGGCATAACACCAGTAACCATAACAAACAGAACAATACCGGCACTCCAAATGTCAGTCTAGAAATAGCATACTAATTACAGTAACCCAATATTGGTACAGTAATCGGCAGTCCTTTATGCCTCGCCACGCCCAAACCCAACTAGTTGGAGCAAAATGGGATAACGAAAATTAGGAGCTTTCTGGATTTATATGACCGCCAACTTATACTTATTTAGTTATAGCGCGTAGTCTATTCTAGAGAACTGAGTTTTTTCATGGAAAACTTTTCATTGATTAAGTCGTTTCTGAGAAAAATGAGGGTTACATTTAAAACAAAGATGTAGTCCTTTGACCCAACTGGAACCCTTGGCGAGCGGTACCTTCAACTCGATACTCACCTTATTCCCTTCATAACTGATTGCTCTGAGTATTTCTGGAGCTACATAAGCGCGACTTCCGCAAAAGGTTCTAGCCATTTCACCCTGAAAAGATACCAACATCTAGCAGATTCCGTATTTTATAATAAACACCATGAAGAGTATAGCGTATTTTTTCTTGCTTTTATTTGAATTTCAAAATTTTCAAGGTATTCAAAACCATTTTTAATGAAATTGTCTTTTAAACTTCATCAATACTTTTGGATTGTGGCTTTATCGATCAACCAACCTTTCTCAAATAACGAGCAAATCCAAAATCTCCCAGTTTTATATTGTCATATTTATCCAAAAAGACATTCTCGCATTTGATGTCGCGGTGAACAATCTCCTTTGATTCCAAGTACTAAAGTTATTGATATTATTATGAAAGAGTTTATTCAAAAGATTAGGCTGTTATAGTCGTCTCCAATAGTTTAGAGGCCGTGGTTCCTGCGTATATTTTCGATTTTCTTCGCCGTACCTGCCGGTAAGGTTTGCGCTCGCTCCTAGCCACTGCAACGTTGGCTGTAAATCTATAGCAGAATGCTCGTGTTCAAAACAGAACAAACAAAACAAAACTGGCAAAACAGGCTCATACAAAAATAGATTTCTTAACACGGCGTGTCTACTCTCGAAACAGACTATACCCCCATACGAAACCCATACCGCCGTAAGAAGGCAGTTTGACTAGGAGTTTCAGATGAACGATCCCAGATACTATAGGTTCCAGGACTTTCCAGGACTACCGATCAGTAAAGGGGCACACATACCAAAAGTGGCACGAACAGACATAAAAATATTTATATTTAATATTATACTTTTTAATATATTATATATTTAATATGTTATATATCTAATTTAGCTACATATTTCTAATACTAAACTGACCATTAACGCCTCCAGCATTTGTCTAAACAATCCCTTTGCCTCCATTTCGGGAATTCTCTTTAGCTTCTGTATCTTTTGTAGAACATCGCCACCTTGACAGTATTCAGTAAGGAAATTCACGTAAGAACCAATCGATATCACCTAAAAAGAGAGAATTAAAGGACTGTTAGGTGCCACTGGCTAGATCTGCGCCCTATTCGTACTCTCCATTGATGGTTTCATCCACGTGGATCTTATGTTCCATTGATGGTTTCATCCACGTGGATCTTATGATCCACGTTGATGAAATTTTGCCAGTTGTCGTTTATAAACAACATAACAACATAAAAATGTAAGAACATTTTGGCGCATCGGTCGGGATGTCGGTCATTCAAAAATTCCGATATAAACTTTTTAAACGACATCCATGAAAACGTTGCCTTTAAATCTTTAAACCTAAATTTTCGGACAATTATCTGCTAACTGCTTCCGCCTTCTTCGATCTTCCGCCTACCGTAACCCATCGGAATTCAGTCAAGACCCAACTTCACATATTTGCCTACCTCGTCGACTTTTACGATATTCTGATGATTCACCGCCTTAACTAGCTCAATTTCTCTCGGCAAAAAGCGTTTCACATAATCAGATTGAGACCTAAACGAGACAAACTTCTGCTTATGAATAGTTTATCACAAAAACGGTATTTTACGAATTTACGGACCCAAATCCAGAATTCCAAAATCCGGTTTTCATTTTATAATTTAACACTGCACAGACCCTTGTGATAACTCCCCCTACCTACCTAGTATCCACTGTCTTGAGAGCATATTTATGTTCCTTTCTGGTGGCGACAACCACGCAGCTAAAAGTTCCTTTGCCGAGGGTCGGTCCCACAACGATTCCATGATTTGCGGCAAGCACACTGACAAGGTTACTGTAGCTCTCGTCTTTGTCCCAACTCATACTGGTGTCTGATTTATCTAAAACATAAGCAAGTATAGAATAATAAAGAGAGTATTGATATCAATAAAGACAAATTAATCTAAACCTGACATATCCTTTCTTGCGATGAATGAACCGACGAACCTCCTGCGAGTAGTATAAAGTGAGGAGTTATGAAGAGTGAAGGCCCCAACCATCCATGAACTCCAGAAGCTCCAAAGGGCATGGGAGAAAGAAGCTGCGAATGAGATTAGCAGGAATGCGAATGTATTTGAGGGATTGAGAAAAGTAGTTCAGGGAGCTTGAGGGAACGACCATTACAAACTATTTAAATGTTCAATATGCATATGAAATCACTTTTTGGACGCATTTTAACCCACACGCCCACTTTGTTGTGCGTCCCTTGCATTGTGGGCGGAGCCTAGCTACTACCACGTGGAATATAATTATTGTTGTTAAAGTAGTTAACTGAATATCAGACCGTAAAAAACCCCTAATTTATATATTAATGTTTTTCTATTATTGTATTTGTTTTCCAACCTTATTATAAAATATAATAATGTTTGTTTAAGTTTGAGGTCATCTGGAATATCAATGCCATGAATAATTCAAGACTGGAGTTACGGATAAATATATACCATTGAGCGAAGATGGGCCTTGGATTGTTAAAGCCTGCCCCGCCTGGGCCGTCCGATCAGTTCTGGACAGGAAGAATCACCTGATCGGGGGTGTTTTCTACTTGTGATCTAGCTGGTCCCCTTTAAATACAGGTGAAAATAACCACATACAATTCTAATGAAGAATTGCATTTGGTCCCGAATACTAACTTTTCATGCTTATGTATTTTTCTTTAGTCATATCTGCTACAAGCAATACCTACCGTCCGAAAATGCTTTAACTGATAAGCGGATCTACGGAACTCTATCCTGAATCTAATAACTTTCTATATTTAATATCTCAATAAGAAGTCGGTTCGGTTAATCTCGTTAGTGTATATTATAATATAAGACACAAGACAATCTATTTAATTATGAAATATGAGTGAGACAGAGTCTGGGGCAGCCACTGGACTGCATAATATATCTCCTTTGTTTTCTATTATGTGGAATTGAACTCTTACAAAATCTTTATTTTACTTTGTAAATTGCTGAACAATCTGTTTTGCCAGCACCGTTAATGCTTTTGTGATCTCATTTCCTATTGGGGCAATCATTGTTTCTGGGGCTTCGAATCTAACATGCTCGCTGAAAAGATAAAGATCTTATTTAAACATAATCTACCAATCGTCGACTTAATGTTTAGTATAATTTCATGTTTTACAAGGGAACTATTCATTGTTAAGTAATACTAACAATATCTTGAAGGTTGAATAGTCTCATATATGTTAATAGAATAATTTCAACTGGAGTTGGGCGTTTACAATGCTGGGAAAAGACCGGCCGGGCCGGCCCGTTCCGCAAAAAGTGGGCAGTCGGCAGCCGGCCCGGCCAACCCAAGAAATTCCCGGCCCTGGGCGTTTGGGCTCAATTGAAAGTGCAGTTGTGTGCACCGGGTCCCGGCTCTGATGAAAATTTGTTGCAACCGTGCCTTGGTCAGCCCCCCACCCCTAAGTGAATTCAATTTTGGTTCCAGGTTAGGAGAGAATTATTTAGTTCAGCACCAGTGTGACCTAACCCCTTTAATGACTCACGGCGATAATTCCATTACATATACGTAATTAATACCAAGACTCTTCGCATAATCGTCCGTAGCACCAAACACCGGATCAAAAAGTAAAATTATTTGAAACATTTCGTTTTAGATACGACTTACAAAGTCCAGCACTGTTCTTAACTATATATTTAGTTCCTCGTTCTTGTTTAATGGCCCATTTCATCTGATAGGCGATATCCAACTAAAGGAGCAGATGTATAGTCGACGGATGAATCGTTTGCAGAGGTGTACTGTAGAATTTAGAAGGAGAGCGAAAATCGAAAGAAAATGTACAAGCAACCGATATAAGTGTGCGCTCGCCTTATTATAAATAGACCTTTAAACTACATGAGATTTGTCCGTAGACTATAGCGCCGTAGGATAGGATTAATAATACCTTAATAATACTAAAGAAGCAAAAGTAAATGTTGCAGCATTTTATTTCTTACCAAATCATCAACATCATCGGGAAACGTACATGTCTTATATCCCCATGGATATAGAATCTGCTGTCCGAATGAATGTAGATCAATAAAACTGTAAAGGTGCTATAGTCGGATTCAAAAGTATTGCGCCCGTGTTAATAAGCTTAAGTTAATAAATTAAAAAAAAGCGTTGCAATATTTCGTCTTAGTAAGGTGGAGCAAAACCAAGTTTGCAATCTGCTGATGCCGCGCGCCTATAATGCTAGTAGGCGCAGTGTTAAAAATCATGAAATAGGCAGCATCCATGGTGGTACTACTTTTGAATCTGACTATAGAAACATTTGATTTTCCTAGCAATCTTGGCAGCAGTTACTTTCAGGAAAATTTGAACTTTGAAATTTGAAATTACGATCGCATGAAGAACGTAGCCATTCAGTGAATAAAACAACGACTTATTATACTTTTCTTGCTGCAAAGTCTAATCCACAGAATTACTGAATTCCACAAATAAATCATACTATCAGTAATATCGAAACATTTACTTTCCCACAGTAACATGTTAGCAATTTTGGTAGTACTGAAGGAGACACCTTGGTTCGCACCCCGACCCAATTCAAAACCAAATTTTGTCCGAAATCCTAATATTGTAGAACAAAACTTGCACTCTGGATGCCTAAGCATATTTTTTATAGAGATAAATCATGTATAGATCGTTAGATATATAGATGTTCTATGAAAATAGGCTTAGGCACCGAGAGTACAGCTGTTGAATTGAACCGCGGGGCGAACCGAGGTGTCTCCTTCAGTTGTACCGCACTTTTATTTACTAACCCCTTAATTCTATCCTTAACCTTCTCCATAGCTCCTGTTAATGCTTGAGTTTCCGGTTCAGATGCAGGACCTGTTCCTGGATATATATCTCTATCGAAGTCATAATTATCTTTTGAACAATAATCTCCCTTAGCCGTATAGTTTTCCCATAGATACGGGAAATTACGGTTTAAATCAACACCATAACAACCAGTTGGCATTACTCTTCTGAAATGATAAAAGAAAGTGTTAAATAAATGTTAAATATTATTTAACAAAGTTTTTGTTCATTTTACTTTTGAAGCCAACACATGTTGCCTTCTGACATATTCAAACTTCATCTTGAAAAGCTATCGCCTAGTGTTTTAAACAGACCATTCTTCCTGGGCCCGGGCCCGGCTGGCCTGCCGATCTTTTTCAGGGCCCCGGCTTTTCAGGGTAAAAATTAATAAATAAAAAGTATTTTGTTACATTTTACTTTTTTTTAAATTACCATCGAAGAAGCATTACTAATCGATATATGTAGGTGCATATTACTGATTTCTCGATGCTATTTTTTGCAATAGACGGTCTTTTTCGTCCGGCACCATAAAGTTCATTCAAATCTACATATATTTAGATTGCTTTTCGCCCACATATTGCACTCTACCCGAGCCCGCCGGGGCCCAAGGCGTGCCCACTTATTTCCATCAGATATACTAAAGCAGTCTAGGTTAAAAGGGCCAGCGAGGATTGTTGGCTTGTTTGTTTTTAATATGATTAGGTCGAACTTCAAACTTTTCCATTAGTCTCAATCTTGGTCAGTTGTAGTGTTTTCAGCTTTCCTCCTTGTTACCAGAGCTGGTTGCCGGCCCGGCCTGAAATTTTGAAACCCAGGCCGGACCGGGCCGGGCGGATAACCACCTGTGCTTGTTACCTATTAGTCCTCCATAATCTATCATTTGTTCTACTGTATTCATATCCATCTGGATTTGCATTCGGTGATACAATTATATCGATCTTTTTTAGGATTTGGAGATATTTCGGGTTAGTAGTTAGCTAGAAAAATAAATTAGTGTGTTCTGTTTATACAATCTTTTATTTAATAAAGTTATATTTTTCTTTCAAAATTACCTGATTCATGAAGTAAAACGCAGTTGAATGTCCAATCCATTCCCTTGCATGAATTCCAGCATTAACCCACAGTATAGGCTTATTATTACCGGCAAATCCAAACTAAAATAAATTAGTACATTATTATTTAATTATAATCTTACAATTAATGATAGAACTAACCTTAACTTTCTTAATATCTCTTCCTTCAAATGATTGTCCAATGTTTTCAACCTTTACAAACTCCGGATATGTTGTTTGTAGATGATTGATCAACTCCATTTGCTGTAAAGCAAATGTTTCGCCGCATTTCAAAAGAGTGAAATTAAAGACTTCGTCAGTATTTCAGAGATCGATACCTGACGACCTATAATTTTTCAGAAAAATAAACCTACTTGACTATAAGAAAGATAATAGTTCTCTATCGTGGCTGTTAGATTTGCAAAATCAAGTTTTTCGACCTTTACAAAATTTGTATTATAGTCTGAAAGAACAGATTTTCTATAAAATGTTCATTTTCTTACTAAACACTTTGTTTTCAATTCCATTTTGCTGAAGATACTCTATAGTTTTTTGCTCTGAAACCCCATCTTGGAGTAGTATCAGTCCGGGCTTGCCCAAGCTACGAGTTGCAACCAGATAGTCAGGCTAAAACATTAGTGTTGTATAGTTTAACTCATTGAGGTATAGGTATTGTCTGTAACAAGAGGCTGCAAGGTGTATTGTTATAAAGACTTTCAGAAATTGCTCAATTTTCATCGAAAGTAGATGTTCTTGGTATGATTAGAAGCGCAATTTATTGCTTGCTACTAGAAGCATATTATGGCGCTTTTTGCGATAGTTTGATTTCATAAAACCCATATACGTAATTGCGAAAGCCCTGATTTAACACCGCACCTTGCACCCTCTTTCTTGTTACAGACAATAGATGCAAATTGAATGCGCATTATATAACTGTAAATATAACAATCTGAATACAAAACTTGTTGTATAACTAGAATAGTAATGATTAAAAGAAACACGTTCCAAATAGTTATATGATCATGATATAATTAAAATACTTATTAGTAGTTTCCATTTTCCGTAACATATATGTAATAGACAAACCTTATGTATAACTAAACCGAATCTGAAGAATATTCTATGAATTGCATCATCGAAGCGACGACCCATTTTGCATCCAAAAAGAGAACACATTAAGGAATTTACGGAAATTGACAGTTTTAAGTTGATAAACTTAATAACATATATGTATAGTCAGTAACAAAGGCTAGGTTTCCGGCGTAGTACCCTAGAGAGGCGGTGCCATATTAAAATGAATGTACTTTTAAAGAATAGTTTCCAATTCACCGATTTTCCATTTCTTTTAATATAACTACAAATGATCTGGAAATTCAGTCAAGTACAATTCTGTAAATACTTTAAACGTTTAGGATTAAGTCTTCTATATATTATACAACTAATAAGAAAATAGAAAAATCAATAAAGTAACAATTTGGATGCGGGATATATGTGGAAGAAAGTACAAAAGTGAGATGAATTGCGTTTTGCGAATGGGAGATCCGACAAAACGAAAGAGAAGACTAGAGATGCATTATACAACAGGTTTAGAGGGGAACGCTGGAATGGACCGGGCCCTAGGGCAATTAGAAGGAGACAGCAGAAATTGCGGGTACGGTGCTATTTGAGTGCCGGGTTCCGAATTGCACAAGCTTATCGGTTCCAGAATATCCTGGTAATGACATGTGCAAGTGGTTTGACCTGTTGGTCAGAGCAGCGGTGTGTGTATCGGCTACGATTTGTATCTGTGGGTACGACTCCCTGTAGCTGCAAAAAGCTTGGGAACCCAGCAACTTTCTTATACCATGTTTTGTGTACCCGAAGACTGAACGTTAGAATTGAATTGTCTCTGCTCAGAAGATTCCGGAATGATTGGCCGAAGCCCTGCTTCGAAGAATTCTGCAATTCAGGCTGATATTTCGTAATTGCAATAGAGCATTGACGATAATGATCAAGGTTTTCAGAATATGATAAGTTAATGTTTTCCGCCGCATTACCGGCGTAAAATCGGGTATTGGGTAGTCCGACAAAGAAAAAGAGAAGATAACCGAATTGCAACCGAAAATTTCCACTAAGGTTGCAAGTTACTGAAACTTTAAACCGATACGATGAAACAAACTGCCTGGATTTCTCCATAGTTAAAAACTTGCAAAATATTCCAGCTTCAACTACTAACCTATCTCTAATATCTTGAAGACCTCACGAAAACTTTTGTATAGCTAACATCTTAATAACAATAAAACTCAATCATTTTCTTAAAGATCTTTGTATTTTCATCTTCTACTAAACTCCCTATCTCCCATTGTTTCCCTCCTAAACCCTCCGTTTCACTCTTTTCAATGCTATTTTTTCAGTTTCGACTTGTGGCTCAAACATGTTAAAAACACCCGACATCATTGATTCAAAACCAACACTGCGCAGCCGCCTTAATTTTCCATTCAAAACCAATTTCAGGCCGGCGAAAACACGCAGGCAGACCTTTAACTTATTTAAGGAAAAAGTCTTTTAAACTGGTTAGTCGGCCCGGTGGTCCTAGAAAACAAGCCTCACTCGATGCTGCGAGGCCAGCACCACATCAATTTCGGGAAATTGATTATTGAGCCGTTATTTTGAAGGAGAGCAGTGGTTTTTTTCAAGGGAAATATATTTCAAAAACAGTTTACAAATGTATTTATATTGTTTAGTATTCTAATACTTATGTATATTTATTTAATAATACAATACAATAATTTATTCTAATAATCGCAATATCATATGAGATTTTATATGTGTTGGGTGATCATTTTCTTATATTCGCTCGGTTCACTTACGTATACGTATAATATAAAAATACGTCAGCACGGTCCCTTTGTTTTTGAAAAGACTAAACAAGTTTTTTTTTGTTTTGAAAGCTGAGTACAAGCTGCATATATTGATTCTTTTCTCGATATTATGTTTATTGTTAACTAAAACCATTTTTCAATCAAATCGATTGTTTATATACAATTTATATATTGTTTGAAGATTGTAATTTACTTTATATTTGAGTTACAAGATTGTTTTCTTTCTTTCGAATATATTTTGTTTGCTTTGCCAAGTTATTCTTATAAAAACGATCTCCAACATGGATAATTGCAACGAATTCAGGCAAATTTCTGCCAAAAACTTTAAAAACGTTCATTTTTACATACTTTATTATATTTATTATTATTATTTTTATCTTATTTATTTTGTTTCTCGTTTTTATATGTTCACAGCTGACTTCTGCTATCGAATGACACGCACATCGCGGCGACCACCCAAATTTCAAACAAAATGAAATTTCTCCCCGAAAATTTGAAATGCAAACCAAAAAGTCATTTTATTCTGTTATTTTAATGCTTTTTAATTATTATATATAAGATTATATAAGTTTTAATATGTTATATAAGGATTTTATTAATTTTTAACAAGTTATATAACTATTCACCATTTTTCCAAAGTTTGGGGCTAAACATTTTTAAAATAGTTAAGTTTTGAATGTTGGTTTTATTTTGAAGTTTCGATTTCATGGGCTTAGTTTCTCTATACAAACAAACTGATGGGAACTTTGTCGAGCTAACAAAACCTTAGAAATTCGATCAAACTTTTGCGATAAAAGTAAAAAATAAATGAAAATATGTATTTTTTTTTCTAAAAGTTCTAAACTTTCTTTTCTAGAAACTCTGTCATAACTTTAATTTAAGTTTTTAAACTTTTTATTTTCAACTAAAACGATATTTTGAAGCT
Organism: Phasmarhabditis papillosa; assembly: GCA_034691345.1. Classification (NCBI taxonomy): domain Eukaryota; kingdom Metazoa; phylum Nematoda; class Chromadorea; order Rhabditida; family Rhabditidae; genus Pellioditis; species Pellioditis papillosa. The sequence goes on along the minus strand of JAQGAV010000789.1, from coordinate 13,721 downwards.
TTCAATCATTTGAAATGTCAAAAACTGCCTTTTGCCATTCAAACTGCGTTTTTCTAAAGATTTATGTTACTTTTTACCTATTTTGGGTATTGGCTATGCTCGTTTATGAGTGTCATAAAGCCCCAAAAGTCAGTTTATATTTCCTTATTTGGGGCAAAAACCAGTAGCCTAGTTAATATAAGTAATGTTTTATTGCTATGGAACATAATTAAAGTTCCTTTTGTTAATTGAATACTTTTGGGTCGATCCCGTGACTTTCAAACTTGAAAAATAATGTAAAGTTTTATTTATATTCTATATCGAGAGCTAGTTTTCCGGCGTAGTATCCTGCGTAGCAGCGGTGTTATATAAAAATTAATAGAAAACGATAGATTCTGAGCCATTTCTTCAAAGTATTAAAGTATTGAAAGTATTTTATTTCCTGTATCACTCGTATCACAATAATAGTAGATGTCTTCGAGGCAGGGCTTCGGCCATTCATTCCGGAATCCTCTGAGCAGAGACGGCTCCTTTCTGACTTTCAGTCTTCGGGTGCAGGAAACATGGGATAAGTAAGCTGCTAGTTTCCCAAGCCTTCTGCAGCTACGGGGAGTCGAACCCACAGCCTCTAATCCTCGAAGATTCAGAGACCGCTCCTATAATTACTAGGCTAAAGCACCCGCTAGAATGAAATGTTTGTATATAAAAGGTAAAACGTTTTCGCCATACTTCCAATGCGTTAGTGCATTGGTGGGTCCTATTTAGCAGTACTACACCAATAAACGGTCATGCTTTGCAAAATAAGACCCAAAGTATGCAAGACCTCTAGATATAAGTGCGCGGCACACATTCCTTCACGATCAAAACAAAATAAGGACTACACTCTGCAAGTCTACCGGGGCAAAATAACGCCCTTCTAATGAAAAGTGCGTTTTCTAATACAAATGCACTAATATGTATCATGGGGCGTGAGTATTGAATGTTTCGAATTATCTGCTGATTCAAAACATGGCTGCCGAAAAACTTGAAACGAGAAAAACAAGTCGTTACCATGGCGATTTGATAGTAAATGAAGTTATACATAATAGAGTGTATTCATACTAATCAAATAAACAAACAGGCAAAACAGTCATTTATAATCAAATATGAAACATTTTGAATTGTGACTGTATGGCAGATTGTCATTTCATTTCAGAAATGTAATTAAAACATTGGCATTTTCAACCTTCGTAGTTAGTCAGAGGTTATCGTAGCTATAGTCGGCGGACAAACGATATGCAAGTTAATGGTTTGAATGCTGAATTCCAAAAGAGCAAAATAGTAATTGGTCCGTTCAGACTATAAATATAATTTACTTACGATATATTTTGTAACGCTGTTTAGTCTTTCAGTCTATTCCGGGTATGGACTGTGGCTATAAATGTCATCATCATTTTTAACCATGGTGCAGTTAAATTTAACGATTTCATGATATCATTTCAACCCGTTGTATATAGTTTCGTCAGTTGTTGAGAATTTATAACGATTCTATTATTAATTGGGACATATTCCGAATTGCTGATGAAGGGCTGTTAACAGAGCCGAAATATTACGGAAGAGTCGTGGCGGATCAATTTCCTAAGACCGATTAACACTCGAGGTTATTAATATGGTTTCTATATACAAAGATGTGTTGGGAACAGCATAGTGGATCTGATAAATCAAAAAAGAAAGACGTTGCTCAAAGCGATAGAAAACGACCTTCCCATTACAAATAAACTGAAATCTTCCAGTATACATCGCCGCAATTTTTTCTTTAAACACTTTCAAGGCTAGACTGCTAAAGAAATTATTTCGGGATTTTAATTTTTTGCGAAACATTTACTTTACCGCCAAAACCCTCTCAAAATTTGCCCCGCTTTTCTAGCATTTGGAATATTGTTTGTTTACATCAGATATTGGGCAGTAATGTTGCAGCAAAGACTTTTCGTTGCTTAGCGGTAATCGTGTTTCTATTATTATCGACTAGTTCACTTTGTTCTTAACTGTTTACCCTTCTTAATTGCAGATATTGCAATTACAATTCTCGTGATTGTTCGATTCTCATTATCACTCAAATTTACGATCATGTTTTCAGGGATTGCTTCCAAAAAGCACAATCGGATGAGGCTTGGATAGCAAGGAAAAATGAATTGAGAGTAGCTGAGACATAACTGTACTACCTCATTGATACAGTAATAGTGGTAGCAGCCAAAACGACTTGCTCACAGCAGTAGCCTGACCAAAAGCCGAATTGGATTAACGGGATCGTTTTATGCATATTATAAAATCTGGATCGGTTCTCCACAGAAGAGCGTCTTTGTTACTTCTTCACATCACTAGCAGTCTCTGAACCTCGATTTTTCGATCATACTTGTAAGGTACGTTTTAGTTGACTCCGCAAAGAAAATGTTTGATGGTACCTGGAGCAACTTAAACATCTCTGTAGAGACTATTGTTGAGGCTCGTAGAATTGAATCTAGCGGGCTGTGATATATTGTAGGGAATCTTCCCGGACCGCGCTGACGCAATAGAAATGCGCTGCTGAACTTAATTTTGATAATAATACTTAGAGGTGAAAATAAACTTGATAAGTGAAATGATTGATGGTTTTATTATAGGATAAGGCCAGAGTAAATGTTTTAAATTGTGCTATTACAAAACAGAGCAGTGGTTTGCTAGTTAGTCGAGCGCTCTCTTGTGCGGATAGAATATGCACTATTATAACACAAACTGTTACGCTTATTAATTGAATCAGCAAACGTTTAGATCATAAGATTTAGCGGTTTAGGTTACAAAATATCCTATTTTTGCTATGTTCTGAAAACCAAATGTTTAAACTCACGTTCACTTTACAATCTATCAATACTATTCTTTTAAGATTAGTTAGTCTTTTGATATGGAATCTAACTCCACTTTCCTAATCCTCTTAACTATTACATAAACGAGCGCATCAGAGTCCTAGAGGGCCGCACGTGACGGCCGTTATCGCAGACGTAAGAAGTTATCGCGTGAGAAGCGCAAGTGCGCAAGGGAAACAAGTCTTTGTTAAAGTGAAAATAGACTGAGCGAATGCTATTTTTAGAACAAAAAGACCCATTTTTAGCACAGATAAAGCAACATTTGATGAAAATTTGCACCTGCTACGCGTAAAAAATTATTTTGTGCGGGGTTGAAATCATACAGGAAACTTAGTTTAGAGTTTAGAATTATGAAATAGAGAATTCGAAAGTTTGACCAAAAATGGATTCTATGAATTTAGCTGCCAGTAAAAGAGAAGGAATTAATTGTATTACTTTTTCATTGATAAAGGAGGTTAACATGTCCTATAAAGGTCGTCTCCCCTCCTTCCAGTCAAGTTGTAATTTCTTTGTACTCTTTTTTTCGTACTTTAAACCTTGCTGGTGAATAAGTATTTCAATGAAAAGAGAGTTAAAATGATTTTAAAACATTTTGCTGTGGTATACCATAACATTTACTGATACTGTTCAATAGTCAGAACATGAAAAATAGAACATTTGTGAAAACAAGTCATGCAAGACAAACAATTCGCTTGGTTAAGGAACTAAGTCACTGTATTTTGGTATTGCCCTTATAACCCGATAGTGTTATGATTTCACAGCTCAAAGGTATGCAATAAAAGAGAGATAAAATCACGAATGTTGTGATATTTGAGCCAAATATAGTATTTTTAGGAGAATAATACTTGGTTTTATGAACATAAAGATAAGCAATTTGTGATCGCTCTAGATGAAAATAACCCTAGAAACCACCAAGAGTCGCGGAAATCAAATCAACACCAAGTAGACGTGGTGAGATCAAAAATTGTAAAAACTGGAAATTTTTGTTTCAAAGTAGCAAAATAAATTATCCTTTTATAAGTGGGAGGTTATTTTTGATATAAGAAACAGCAATGAACACATTCCTCCCCGAAAGTACAAGTCCAAAGTATAAAGCAATAGTAATGATGTGATTTTACTTTAAATTTAATTGTACTTTCGGAAACATAAAAATATTATTATTAGTATTATTATTAACTGGAAATTTTTGGTTCAAAATAGCAAACTAAGTAAATCTGTCTTCTATAAGAGGGAGGTGAGTATTATATCGATCATTTTGGATCAAATCGAATTGATTCAACTCACTGCAGTGGCGTCTAATAGATTATGTCAACCATATCATTATTATTATTTTTACACTTCCGGAAATGAACTCATTTTTGTAATTTAGATGGTAAAGACTAAGTTTTGGTATTGTAACGTTTGCAGGAGTTGATGATTATTTAGGGAGTTTTGATGTTGCATAGTAAATCTCGAATTGTCTTATAAAACTTATTCGGCCTTCTTTTTCCGGATGGCCTCTAAAGCTCATCTTCTCTCTTTCCTCTAAAACTATTTTGGTTTTTTGACATTGTAAACTGTAGTTGCTTCGTATATAGTTGAAAGCAAACGCGAAGAGGCCGTGTTGAAAAATTTAATGACACATTTGAACTGAACTGACACACAGTTCGGAAGATCTCACTTAAACTACGCAGAAGAAACGGGCTGTTTATTGTTGAAAAACACTATAATAGTATAAAGAAGTAGTAAGAACCCGAAAAAAGTAAATGTTTTGAAAATAGTTGAAGCACTAAGACTAACAATCTGAACATAGACTATGATTCTGGGGGAAGCTAGACGATCTCCGATGAAAATAATAGAACATCGTACATTTTGAAATTTGTTTTACTTGATTTTCTTATCGAAATGGTGAATAAGAGTATACAACAACATTGCAACAATCCGGAATCTTCAGAGCAGAAATGGCTCCTTTCTAACAATTAGTCTTAGGGGGCACGAAACATGGGATAACTAAGCTGATGGTTTCCCAGAGACTGCTGCTCTAACGCCTAGGCTAAACCACCCGCTTGTTGTTACGGCTGCCTAGATATACATGACTAAAATCTTTTTTGACGAACATTTTCATTCGCACTAGGTTCTGAAGCAGTAAAAATGGTGAAACAAACAGGAAGTTCATGAAGGATTTATTAGACCATGATGTTAAGCAGATGTAAAGTGAGAAGATTCGTTTCTCTGTAATTTTGCAAGCTGTCTAATCGGAAGATGTGCAACTGCAGTGGCATGTATATTCATCGGTACAACTGGAAGTGCATTGCATTGTCTAAAAAGTCGATAAAATGATAAATGTATTGCATTTATACTAAATAATTAATGTTACTATTCAACTAGATGAGTGTTATAGACCTATTCAATTCATCTATTTCAAGGATGATGTAACTTATAGTTAGATACCTAACTCTTTCTAATCCTAAAGTTGGCGGTCTATGGTCCACAACCTAGCCGATAATCAAGACAATCTGGTGATAGATATTCTAGCCCGCGCTCTATTCCAATTTCCGCGCCCCCCTTGATAATCATGATCAACGTGAATTTATAATCATCAATATTCATTGTTGTTGTAATTGATAAACCACAAAAGGTGACAGTATTTTGAATAAACCTTGTTATTTATATTATTTGTTCATATTGTTATATTTATTGGTTACCCAGCCACAGGGCTTGGAACAGGCCGGCCGGGCCGACCTGGGCCGGCTCGTTTCTCAAATTTTCGGCACCGGACCGGGCCGATTTCCAAAAATATCGTCCCCGGCCCTAGTCTATTTCAGACTTTTTAGCGGATATTTTCAGAAAAGTTAGTTGTCAGTGCTATTTTTCGGCATAACCAATAAAGAGTGCACTAATCTTTATCCATTTATGTTTATGAATAGAATTATCAAAAGATTAACTAAATCGGTCGATTTTTTCATAAAAATTGTCCCTGCGGTAGACGTCTTTTTGAATTTTGTTGTATTTAACAAACGGGCCGGCCCGGGCTGGCCCGGGCCAATTTCAAAAAAAGTCGGTCCCCGCCCTGCCCAGCCATCCTCATTTCTAATACCTTCTACCCAGAACAAATGTAACTCTGCTTATTTAAATCCTAATCACTTACTGGAAACAGTCTTTTGCACAACTGGGCGCAATTATCTTCAGTACAAGTACCTTCCGCTAGCTTGGCAGAGTAGTTAACATCTCCAGCGGCAGCCATGGCTCCAGAAATGAACAGCATGCAGCAGCAAATAGCAACAAAAAATATCTTCATGTCTTAAATAATGGTTTGTAATATATTGTATGGCATATACTCATTTCTTACTAACAATGAGAAAAATATATACTTAAGGGAACATTGGAAACATTTACAATATACGAGTGGAAACACATTTCACTGTTTTCAATGGATATTATTAGCATATCTGGTTATTCGGCCGGGCCGGATTAGCTTTATATCCGACCAGACCGGCTCGGCCCGGCATGACCTCCAAAATTTCCGGCCTGGCCGGACCGCGCCGAATAACCAGCTCGGCATATCAGGAATGTGCGGAATACCATTTTCAAAGGTGCTAATCTTGAAATGCGGTATTTTGTCATAAAAATCTTGAAATTGTTTTAATGCGGAACGCGGAATACTGCACTTCCTGATATATATAGATTTATCAAAAAAATATAAAGCAATGAAGAATGTAAAACCCATAACCTATGCCGTTCTCATTTTCTGTGCATACATATCAAGGATTTTAGGTGCTTATATACTTGGTATCTGGTTGTTTATTTGACTTTGAGCACACATTTCCTGTGAATTATGGGGTGACTAGTCAAAAAGAAAGTTGTTATTGCTTTTGGAGGTACAGTCAGTCTTTTATTTTTGTTTGCATATGGATTATATTTATATTTGTGAATGTTATGATTAAGAGAGGAAACATTGTCATCCGTCTCCTTGGTATTTTGATAGCAAAGAATAATTTGTAATAATTTATGCCTAATGTTTATTTTGCACTTGTTTTTGTTTTATGTGAAGAGGTGAAGAATGAGTAACAGATAATTTGCAATAAGTGACGGCCAAGGTTAAATTAAGATTATTAAATGCAGACAGAGCGTTAGTATACGTACCATGGCCCACGGTTGGGAAAAAAACTACCCGTTTCTCAAACTTTCGGCCGCCGCCGGCCCGTCTAATTTCCAGCCCTGACATAGCATTATCTAAATAACTCTGGAGTATTTATGATTTTTCTATCTTTTCTTTGCTGTTTTTGTACTAATGCTATTTTCCAATTTGAAAAAACGATAAGAATATCGTTGATTAGGTCCTGAAAAGATTGAAAACAGCTACAAATACGTAAATAATTTATTGAGGGTAAATATGTTTAACATATTCAATTCATGGGTTATAGGAAGAAGATTAAAAGTCGTAGAGTCCATTATCTTCAGAAGTTCATGTTAAGAAAGTTCTCGAAGTTGTTCATACGGTCACTCTTGCCGACGCATACGCAGTGACAAGAATCGGGATCAGAGCAGTATGCAACACATTCTTTTTTCTGGAAAATATTTATATTATGGCTGAAATGTAAATGTTTCATATATCATGTAGTATGATGATTGTGATCTAAGGTTATTATTTCAGGGGTAGTATGAGAAAGTCCTTTAAACCATTTTTAGAAGTTGTTATATTTTCGAACTAATTTTTATATTATTCTATTGTTCAACCTACAGGGTACATTTTTTTGCACATTTGAGTACACGTATCTTGAGTACAACCACCATTCAGGGATTCTGATTCGTAAGTAAGAAGGCCAGAACCAGCCATAGTAGTGGAAACGGCTACTAGGAAGAAGATAGCGATGACAGAGAACTTCATATCTGAAATGAAAGCAACAATTAATAAGCAAAACTACAGGGCATAAGACTGTGGGGAAACAGTTTTATTTTAAGCCTGTGAAACATTTACTTCGCCAGAGAAAACTAATTATCAGCTGTTGAATGCTACTTTTCGGGTTTTAAATAACTCTTAAAACGCCTAGTTAAGGTATTTCGATGAACTAAAATGTTTAACAAATGAAGAATAGACTGAGTTAAGCTAACTTGATTACAACATTAAATCCTTATATAGTATGTTTCTCACCATTTATTGACCTTGGAAACGATTTCCTGTAAATTGAATCACTTCCCACAGTGAGAAGTAAAAATGTCATCGATAGTTCAAGGAGTTTTGACTCTTCGATTCACCTGCTTTGTTGTTGTGGCGCATGCATAGTCCATTAGTTCGTAAATGAGAAGTTGATTTTACTAATTCAACATGACACTTCTTTAAGAAGAAACGGTTTAGAAGTATGAGTCGTTGTCGGAACCGAAAATGAGATTCAATTAGTTTTACAAGGATGCCGTTAAACTTCTCTGCTTCTATGAAAATGAAATCCAATATTATACTAAAAGGTAAATATTTCAATCTGAAGGAAAGTGCGATACATCCTAAACAAACAATTCAGTTGCGGAAGAAAACCTTTTAATTACGATCAGATCGTTTACCTTTTTATATTTTAGATGATTAAGACAACGAAATCGCTGTAAGTTTCGATTGGGCGTTTCTTCTGAGCATTTATGGCTTTCCATCTAACGAAACCTGTTTTTGAGGTGATATTTACTTCCAAATCTTGCTTCTATTTAATATAAATGTTGTGGTTGTTATGGTGATCAGGGTAATTGTATCACAGTTTTGGTACAATATTTCCTGAACTTTCATTAGGAAGTAGTTAAGTTTCCTATCGGCATAACGTATGTCAATAAATATTTCAGCTGTTTGACCTCTATCTATGCAATTTCAAATGTTATTTTTGTGGTCTCTTTCTTTGGTATTTTTAGCATATTCAGATATTAGAAATTTCTAGGTACTTTAGCAACCGCCAGACCTTTCTTGGGCTTGCGACTGTTTCTTGAACAGATCATGAATTCTCTGTTTTGTTAGGAATAACCACTTTGTATTGTTTTGGCTTAATTATTTTCTATATTTTTCAGTTTTTCTGTGTTCTTGATCACTTTCATTTTTTCACTGTATTTCTGAATTCTAATGCCTTAGCTTTACCCCATCCTATAATGGTGCACTACCTAGTTAACGTATATGAGGTCTAAGGTGTCCTCTTCCACCGAAATGAGCCTCGTCCACTCATACCTCAGTCTAATGCGCTCTTTCTTTGTACCACCACTCCCTTTGTTAAGTTTTACTGTTCTATAAGTGTAGTTTATTTTTAATTAATGCGTTTTATTCTTTTTGGTATGCCTATTTTCCTTTCTATCTCATATATGTATAGTTTTGTCATTCATAGTTAATGGTGCGAACCCTCCATGTAACCCGGTAACCCAGGTAACCATCAGGTTCAAAGTAACCGACCCCCCTGAAACTTTACATAGAGGGTTGACCGTTAATGGTGCATCTAGCTCACTTTTATTTTGTTAAGTATTATAATGCTGCCGCTCTTGTTATATGTTTTCCCGTTTAGTCTCATAACTTTTTCCTTCTATTTATATTACTTCAAATTTTATTTGCTTTTTTCGTGCTTCCCTAGTGGTTTATTTCCTTTCTTTTCACTTTTCTTTTCTTTTTATTATTATTGTTTCGTTTTTCTCACTTTCCATTAAAAACAAGATTTTATTTTGTGATACCTATTTACCTTTGTTTTTATAACAGTTACTTGTTAATAAATTATTTTTATTAGAACGCTTGTTTAGTTGTTCATATGCGTACAGAAAGTAATGCTGCATCATTTGACGAGCTACTCAATCAAGCTGCCTGGACGTTGATTGTAATTTCTTTTCTGGGAATTATTGTTGCAGTTATTTTTCTAATTGTAAGTTAGATGAGCCTCGAGGTAGGTTTTACTCGGCACTGTATTTTTGCTGAAAGCATGCTCGTAGCAGACCAAACAACAACGAACTATCATGCTCAATAAGTTATGTCTATAACGGCAGGGCATCTATGTGATTTCAACGTGGCTTAAATGTTTTCTCAGTAAAGGTTGCTTCCCACGGAATTCAAGTTTCTTGCACAACATATCAATACAACCAGGCAGTTATTTAAAAATAGCAAAACTTTGGGCTAGTGCTACTGTAATAAACGCCGTGCACTGGTTTATAACAGGCTGATTAGTCTCCGTTTCAGGGAACCCGAAATCTTGCTGGCTGGGGCACAAACTTCTCCTATTGGATACTTCGCTCTCTAGCCATATGCAGTCTTAATATTACCGTACCACACTTGGTTGGGCTCATTATCGCTGTAACAACACCCAAATCATATGGAAACCCCTTCTCTTATTGGTGGCGGGTAAGAATAGACGAAAAAAGAAATAGACGATAGTTCTACCAAATTTAATCAATATTTTCAGTTTGTTGGTTCATCTTTGGTATTTCCCTATTTCACAATAATCGTGCTATATTTTGTATTGACGATACATCGAGTGATCGTAACTTTATTTCCTCTCAAACATCATGAAATATTTCCGGAAACGGCTACTAAAGTATGCAAATGCAAACGAATTAACATTAAACAAAAAATTTTGGGAAAATTCTTAACAGAAATAAAAAAGGGGCGGATTGGCCCAGTGGATATAAGCTTTGCCTCATACTCTCGAAGTCGATGGTTCGAATACGCCCTGAAGAAGGAATTCTTGCAAATTTCTGATCCGCCGCCTCCGCTCCCCATGTGCTGTGCAATGGAGTCGTGGCTCCCTATGGTCCCGACGTCTGACTTCATCCTCCAAATATCTGTGATCTCGTGTTTCGTAAAATATGAATAAACAAGAAACAAAGCAGAATCAAAATGTTTTAGATAATTTTTACGTCAATTTGGTCTTGTCATATATTGGCATTGCTTTACTGTACATTCAGTCCATGGCCAAATTTTACTTTTGTCAAACGCAGCTTAAACTGGTACATCGATGCTGAAACTATAGACTATTTTATATACTTCAAAGTGTGAGTTACTTAATATATAACTGTAAACTACATATTTATTATTAATTTTAGATTTGTACAATATATGAACTACTTTTTCGGAATATTCAACATGCTTGTTTATCCTTTTCTCTTTCTTATTCTTTACAAAAGAGGGAATTTGTCTTTTAAAAGTAATTCAGAATACAGAATGACATTGCAGGTCAGTTTTGGCTTCTATGGTTGAATTCGGAATTTTTAGTTCCAAGACATCAGCGTAGCTTAGGTTCTTCGGTGAATATAGCACCCGACTCGCGGTCTTTCTAAGCGGAAGATCGCCGGTTGAGTACTGCCAATGCCATGTTTGTCCTCTAAAATTTCAAGCTTCAAATCAAATGGTGTCTTAAAACTACCCAGCCAATCAGAGCTTCTCTATGTCACGGTCATTCCTGTAAAGTTACACCCATTTTAATTTTGTTAACTTACATACTTTACACGGTGTAGCATTTGCATTCGTACTTTTCAGATCGCACTTTCGATTTTAATAGAGATCATATTTTTTGTATATTGGGAGTACCTTCCTTACATAAATGGAATCATTCAAATTATAGATATAGCGACGGACTCTGCTTACTCATTTACAGTATTATTACCGTATTTATTGTTAAACAGGTGGGTTGAGTATCTACAACATTTGGATAGATATTGTATGGCATGAGCAGTAGAATATAGTTGGCTGAGCACATGAATAATAGGAGTAGATATTGCTTCGACATCACGTGCCTTGCTCGTAGGGTTCCACAAAGGTACAAAAACATAAAAGATTTTCGGATTAAGTATTTGTTTTAGAAGTATGCAGAAGAACATGCCGTGTTGGTTTATAAAACCGTCCTCCGCACATATTGAACTGAATGTATCATCTAACGTAAACACAGAAAAGCAGCCATCGTCAATGTATCAACATGCATAGTTATATGTTCAGAAACATTATCTGAAGTTCAAATTACTGGGAGACAATGTCTATTATATTTCCGCACTTTCAGTCTAGAGAACATTGACAAATAATATCGTTATTTTAAAATTGACAAATAATATCGTTATTCCCGTGTTTCGGGTGGTATCGTTATTTTACATGTATGGATCATTTAGAGTAGCTTTTCCACATTCGTAATCAACTAATTCATAAATGAGAAGTTGCTTTTACTAATACAAGATGACACTTCCTCAAGGAGAAGTGGTTTAGAACTATTAGTCCTTTCCAATACAGCAACTGAGATAGATCTAGTATTATATAAGGTTTTGTGAGAATAATCACATAGTTCTAATAGTATGTTGTTAAAAATTGAATGTTTCAATCTATGATAGAGTGCAAAGCATCCTAAAGAACTAACTATGTAGGCGGTATAATCACGAAATATTAATAAATGCGATCAGAGCGTTTATTTATGTACTAGAGCTTTGGTATGGGTTTGATCGAAGTGTGCAGCACAGTTGCTACTTTTACCCAAGTATTTTGGACAGGTTCAAGCAACTTCTAAAGACAGCTGGGTTCCGCGGCGATCCTACAGAAGGACACCTTTTTGGATTTGGAATCGATATACGCCAAGGATTGCGCACAATCAATGTGGCAGGCGAGATGTAACGAATCTACGTCGCTCCATTCCGGATTATATTGTTCGGGATCTTTGTTGTTCTCGTATATATAAATCTTACTTCTTTACCTTTGTTATGTCTTGTAGGATTTGAGGGAACTTGCATTAGATCAGAGAGCGTCAGGTTGTAGTTTAGCCCCTATGACACTTTCGCTGAAGTCTAGGTTAGCATTCTATTATCTGACCATCGACCCATGAAATTGTCACGTAGGTGATCCGCACAAGGCTAAATCAGACCACGAAAAGGGTCACCTACGCTGAACACATTTTTAGTTTTTTTATTCTATCATACACTGACTGTCTTCCGTTCAACAAATGTGTTTTTAAGGGGAGGCGGATAAATCAATATGAACCTGAAATCCTTGAAAACAGTTGGTATGTAGCAGAGATGAGATAAATTTTCAGTTTTGTGGAAAAATGTATTCAAGTTGACTCCAACCTGCGAATTGAAGATCCTGGCAACTGAGTGGAAGAATCAAGAAAGAAGTCACAAAACGGAAAAGTGAGGAATGATTTTTCGCAATATTTTGCTAATTTTATTTCGCCTTCTATATTTCACCCGCAATTCTTCATTTTGCTCTTCCCATCCTGATTAATAACCATTGATTTACAGTAAACATAAATAAAACACCTGATTGTTTCCTAAAATTGCACAGTGAGCCTTTCTAATGTTGAAAAAGACACGTATTGGCACTAAACTGTTGCCAGATTGTTTTTACTTTTCTTTTCTTGTTGAACACAGCATGTCGTGTTACCGTAACCCACACACATACTTAGAAGAATACTGTAATCTATAAAACCACACTAGCTTACATTTGTAGATCAGGTGCGAGAAAGGGTCTGTCACATTATTTAGAAAAAGTGCCCGGACGGTGAATCACTACTCCTAGGTAGAGGTTTTGCAGTTAAACTAATTCCCATCAAATCTGAAAATCAGTCAAAAAAAGGAGATCTAGACAGCTAGATCTAGACAACACCTAGACAGCGCGTGCAGTCTAGGTTTTGAAACGGGCTATATATAGTGTTATCTGAGAGTAAAGTGTCCGTGTGTTCTGCGTATCTTTATAAGAATGTTTCATATTTAGCAAACTGTGTAGGGAAAGGTAAAAATTTTACTTACGGAAGTGACTTCATGGAATTACGGAAGTAAATTTTCGGAATTTTAACGGAAGTTGAGTTACGAAAAAATGACTTCCGTTTTACTTACGGAAGTGTTCCGTATCTTAGCGGAAAACTTCCGTAAGTAAAACGGAAGTAAAAAGGGAAAAATTAACAAAGA
>JAQGAV010000788.1:0-26917 GCA_034691345.1 Phasmarhabditis papillosa | reverse complement strand
ATATATATATATATATATATTTCTTAGGCAGCAGCGATAATAAATGAAAAAGAATGGAAAATGTTGATTGATAAACTTTCCCTCATTTTCCTCAAAACTACATTTATTTTTATGCAACACCGCTCTTTTGAGGATATTGCGTTGGTAACTTATCGGTTGATACATATACTGATTATTATAAATATAGATAGATAACTTAAATATAACCAAATAGTTAAAATGTTCAAATTAAAGCTTAAGAAGTTCAAATCCCTTATATAAAACAATTAATATACCATGCTCTTCATGTCTAACTATTTTGGTAGTTCCATTATGTTTGTTGGTGTTCTTCTTTCGTTTTAGCTTATTTGGCTTAGACTGGCGTTTCGTAGAAGAAGTGCTAGGAGAAATATCACATTCCAAATCATCAACAGTATTCCTAAAAGAATATAGTAGAAAGATAGTATTTATTATTATTAAATAAAATATCTCTAGATCCTATAACTTACTTTATAACTTCTTTGTTAACATTGTTGTCGGTCTTTACAGGAGTACTGTCAATAGAAGAACATCCCGTAGAATCAGTACTAAAATGTATTAGAATTACTGTAGAATAGAAGAATATTATGGGTTTTAGGCGGGAAACTACAAACTAGCCCATACATACAGAATAAGTAGGCCCACACGGTATGCAGTCTCTAAACTCTTTTCATCTAGATGGGTGGCTAAAGTTATACAAAAAAGTCTTCTAACCAAAGACTCAAGTGTTAGCTGTACACTAATATGTATAACATACAGCCTCTCTATAGAACAACTCTTAGATAATATATAGAGGATAATAAAGGCCGGCCCGAAAATTTCAATTATTCTCGGCCTGGCCCGGGCCGATTCGGGCCGGTGTGCCGACGATGTACCATCCAATATTGTTTTCGTAACTATAGTTGATATATATACAAAATTTGTCGAAAAAAATTGAAAATTTTCAATAATTTGGCAGGACCGGGCCGGGCCGGATCGGTATAATTGTTGTCGACCGGGCAATTTTGAGCACCCCGGTTAACGCCTTTCATGAATTCAATTTCATTTATTTCATTCTCTTCCAATTTCAATAACTCGCTACTACTCTTCACAGATCAAACACCAGCGATGGGAAAAGACCGGCCCAGCCCTTTTCCGATGTCCTGAAACCTCGTCCCTCGAAATTCGCACCTTTGGCCCATTCTAGCCCCCCCCCCCCATTCTAACCTCTTTCCATATCTGTTTTCCTCTTGTTTTTTCACATAAAACATGCTTTCTATAACTTTTTCTACCGTAATTTCATCCAGTTTCATTGCATATTTCTCGTTTACTTTGTCTGTTATTGATTGCCAAAGAAGATTACTCTTCTGTGCTGTGGAAGGATCGATGGAGTCGAAAGAATCCTAGAAGATTTAGAATATAATAGAATCTGTCTGTTTCACAACCTAGACTCCATAGCGTCGGCATCACCCCCCGGTGCGCGGTGTAATGCAACATCTACCTTCAAAAAGTTTCTTACTTGCCCAATTTAATTTTTTTGAAAGGAAATTTTGCAACGCCGGCGCGTTGTAGTCTATGTTTCGAAACAGACTATATAAGTTTGGCAATTGGTTTATTAACGAGGACACTAATTTACATCACTCGATAGGATTTCGTTTCTGGACTATTATGCAACAATACATCTTTACCATTTATATTTTTATATTTACGGACTTTCCAAAGGAAATATATAAATGAAATCATATAAAAAGGTTCGTTGAATACAAAATGAATAGGAAACTGTCATTGTTTCTTCTTTTTTATATAAATTAAAAACTGTTTACAGACTTTTGAAAATGAAAGTAAAAGTTAAAACCCCCGGTAAACTCACAGAAAGAGACGGATTCTGCTTAAAAAGTTCCAGAATAAAGTCGAAACGTTCTCTTCTTAGCTGAATAGAAGACATACTAAAATAAGATAAATAAGGAAATAACATGTAAAGATGTAGGTTCTGTAGAATAGGTTGGACAATTGTAAAAAGTTTTTGTCTCGGGCCGCCCTATTCGGTTAAAAAAATCAGCCCGCTCTGGTAGGTTCAACTTCAATAAGAAAGAACATAAAGTTCTATTCAAGAATAATAATGGAGTGTTAAAAAATAATCTCAATGAAAATGGCTCTGAAAGTATTCGAAAACCAAAAATGTACGCAAAATTTCCTTAAAATACGCAAGTCACACTCCATTATTCATCTTGAATCAGACTATAGCTCCGACACGCGCCTTCAAATTATCAACGGGTTAAAGGTACCTAGACACAGAGTTTTCATGTTAATTTCAGAAAATAGAGCTAATTTTGCTGATCATTATTATATAAGTATGTTAATATTGGGATTTCCTAGTATTCGAGATATTTTAATCCAAAGTTGCAAGATTTTTGTAATTGGTCGAAAACCCATGTATAGGTACCATTAACATATCAGCCTAGGGATGGAAATGGAAGGCCTGACGGGGCCGGACTCTTTTCTGCTCCAAATACCCATTGCCGACCCCGACTAAACAGCAACATTTACCTTCTTTTGTGAATTTGTTCCTTTTTTAGCCCATTTTCTTCCTTTTTTAGGGAAAATACACATCTTTTAAGAGTAGAATACATGAATATCAGATGAAACCTAGAAAAAATGGTATAAATAATGTTATTAATAATAATGATAAGTTTAAAAGATAAATAAAACATTAAAAAGGTAAACTATAAGTTATAATCATTGATGCACAAAGAGTATATGATTTTATTTACATTTAGCGAGCTGTATTGTTTAATAACTGGTTAACAGGTAAAATCTTAGAAACAGAAAAAGAAAAATAGAAAAGAAAACTGACTTGGGTTTGATTGATTATAGCTACAAAATTTGTCTATTTGAAGTTTCCTATCAAATTTGAGCCCATCAATACTAACAATAAGATTTGTGCATTTGAACCAGTGATGTCAATATTGGTGGCTTATTCGTTACATCTTTGATTTGGACTAAATATTTACTGAAAAATCAGTTTTTATTTTGTTGAGAAGTCTACAATAGAAATATCATAATTGCAATAATAATTATATATTACACTATTAATTATACAATAAGATAAATTACAGTTTAATATTTATTTTCTGTATATAAATACATTTATACATTAATATTGTTACGTATGAATTTGTTATTTCTTTTCTTATTTCAAAATAACCAACAGATTCTTATTTTGTTTCGTTTGTCTGTAATAAAAATGTATTAAGTAATAAATTATATAACTTTATAAAAAGCGGTTGTTTTATTTTATTTAGAATAAAACTAATTATAATTTTATATGGCTTTAATTCATGTATCCTAGGATATAATCCATCTCTGCTCCAAACAAAAATATTACTTTAGTTACAAGCAGGGGTTGGGCCGGGCAGGCGCGGGCCGGGCCGGGGGTCAAAAAGTCGGTCCCCACTTTTGCCAGCCCTGCTTTCAAGGGAATGATCATTTCAATACTCTTCTTTTACTAGCCCATGACCTACGTCGGCCTATAATTGATATTGTAGACTGTTCTCAAACGGGCAGGGGAGCGGACGATGTACCATCCGGCCCGATGTACCAAAACTAGATCGAAACAGCCACTGTGAGGAACCGGGCCGGCCCGAGAAATTCTCGCTCCGGTCCCTACTCCTTGATGAATTTCTGTCTATGTACTACATCTAATCAGGGCTGGGGGAAATGTAAGGCAGGGCCGGCCTATTTCCCAAAAAGTCTCCCCAAAAATTCTTCTATTGATTCCCGCAGCGATTCTTGTTTATTCTACAGTAACCCATTATTCATTTACCTGTGCCGTCGAGTCACCGGTATTCTTTTTGCTTGAAGCAGTTTTAGTTTTTGTCTAAACAAATAAATATTATTATTTTAATTATATTTATATAATTACCTTTTTAACCAAGTAAGACGGTAGACTCATTACACTTTTAACCGGCGGTTCTTCCTTAAAATACTATATTTATTCAGTTTATTATGTTTTAGCCTAGTGGTTAGAGCAGCGGTATCTGAATCCGTGAGGATCTGAGTCTGTGGGTTCGACTCCCCGTAGCTGCAGAAGCCTTGAGAAACCAGCAGCTTATTTATCCCATGTTTCGTGCCCCCGAAGACTGAATGTTAGAAAGGAGACGTCTCTGCTCAGAATCTTTCGGATTGAATGATAGAATCTACAGTTATTGTGATACGTTATTGTGATATGATTCTGGAAATAAATATTCCGTTTAAACCTACTTTTGCACCATCATTACTAGTGTTTTTAGTTGATGATCCTCCCGATGGTTGCTCCGTTTTCTTAGAAGAAGTGCCGCCGGAGGAACCGGAACCATCCTTAGTCGGTTTAGAAATACATTCTTGTGAACCAGTTGCATTGCTGTAAGAGAATATTAGTAGTTATTCATTAAAGTTTAAAAAACGAGCTCGAGCTTTTTTGAGCTTTAGTGAATAACTAACGTTGTACTGAATGTATCAAGCTAGTTCTTGCATATTATATGTATCAATACCTGTTCTATATTGTCAGAAAGATTCAGCCTGGTTTGAGCTCGATTTCAAAAGTTATAAGCTTAAAAGTAAACAACTTTGAAAGTTCGTTTTTCGAAAACGACTCCAAACGCCCGACTCTAGTTTGTACAGAACACCGTAGTCAATATGGTCATTAACAGACTTGGTCCTTATTCAGTATTTAATAGGTTAGTTTACAACTTAGTTCCGAAATATTCTAAATATCTTCTAACAATAAGATGAATCCCTTATGCATAATCCAGAAGCTTTACTTCTACTAATAATATTCACCCACTTATATATATATATATATATTTATTAACCCTAACTAACCTATCATTACTTTCTGTAATTTTCTTTCCATCGTCTAATCTGTTTGTTTCTTTTAGAATCTCGGCTAACTCCCATTTTGTAAAATTCGCAGCGTCGTACTCGCTGGCAAAAAGATCTTCCGGAATCTAAAATGTATTTAAATTAATGTTTTTACAAGAATATGATAATTACAGGGGCCGGATGTGATCAATGTTTCTCAGACTCTCAAATTTCTGAAACCCCTACCCACAGCGCGTGCTCTTTTCTTTCTTTCAAATTTATGAAATGAAATTTAGCACTGCAGCGCAACATGCGCAGTCTTTTACTTGCGAGCACTTCGTCTGTCCACTAGATAAACATAATTAGCCTTTAAACCTTTTCATCATCATCCTTTCCAGTTGCTTCCATCGTCCATGGTTCCAGCATTGTTCGGATTGTTTCGTCGTCGTCATACTTTTCACGGGGAACTACAATTAATAAAATTACAACTAAATATATATAATTATACAGATTTATATTAGAAATGTTCGTATTTTAAATAAAAAAACCACAAAAGATTTCCAGAGTTGTGCAAACCGGTTCAAACATCTAACTCTAGTATGTGCCTTCTGAAGACCCTAGGGTTGCATTCTGAAGACACTAGTGTTGCCTTCTGAAGACCCTAGGGTCGTCTTCGGAAGACACCCTAGTCCGGATCTACGTCTTCATTAAAATCAATAAGTTTTATTCCTTAATAAACGTTTCTATGTCTTTTTACCTAGTTCTGGAGCCATTATAGAATGTGGAGTTTATTCGTCTTGCTCTGGCAAATTGTCCATTTTCGTTTTTGTTCTCTTAATTAAAATATTAGTTTTATTAAATATAAAAGTATTTAAATATAAAAATATAATATATAATATAAACTAACCCTGACTCTAACCTTCAACCATACTTTTTTACACGGAGCAACTGGCATAAGAAGTATTCCTTTCAAGAATGGACAAAACTAAAAAAACAATTTATAGAAATATTTTAGGGTTTTTATTTATATATTATACTTTATATTATACACTGTTAATTCACATATACATATAAAAATACCCAGTCACTTTAAGAAGCAGAAACCCCAGGACTGCGCAAGGAGTCTGGGCATTGACTTTGAATGTATGTTCAGAAGCCGGCGGCCCCCTTTTCTCGGCGCTTAGGTAACCTATCCGCCGCAGGCGCCAACATGCACCATTTATGTAACTGTAAGGTTTATTTCGGTACGCAAAAATACAGTAACCCCCGAAAAGTGGTGCAATTTTGAAATGCTCATAGCTCAGGAGCCGCGTAAGATTCTTTCAGTAATCATTATACATTTCGATAGCTAAAGATTCCAAGTTACTTGCTATCTGCGTTAAATTATATAGTTTTCAAACTGAAGTGTAGTTATTTCAAACATACAGTATGTTGCAGACCATCCAACTTGGGCCCGAGCCTGCCCGCCCGGTCCCAAGGCGACTTTTCCTTCAGCGGGCCCGGGCCCGGCCCGCTGAAGGGTCTGGTATGTTGGGAACGGGGTCATTGGCTTTGCTCCAGCCCGGGCACGGCCTGGCGTTGCGCAGATGTCACTAACCTTTTAAATAACTTGACTAATTAACAAACAAATTTCTATACAATTATATTCACTACTCACCATGCTTTGCGATTACAAACCTACAAAATGAAGGGCTTCAGAGAAAATGAAATAAAATAATACAAAGAGGGTGTTTTAGTTGAGAGTAAACGGTTTTGTGTACTTAAAGGTAAATGAGAAAAAAGCTACTTAGAAAGGTATTGTTTATATGTTTTATGAAAGGAATTGAACATCCCAGAGCTTCATGCGAAAGATTTTGTTCTTTCGGGCATGTTTATTAGATCATAAGTGGTAACAAGGCTCGCCGAAGTTCAAAATACTAAGGGGTCCATTTACTGCTTGCTATTCAATAATAATATAATAATTAATTTTGTTTATTTTAGAATTATTATATTATTTACTTTTCTTATTTGTTCCAAGTATGGTTTGGCTCTTCCCCTAATTTTCTTTAACTTTTCCCTTACAAATAAAATCCTATAGCAACTTTTGTTTCAAAATTTCTCCCAAAATCGGCGCAGCGGCGGTAAAAGGAAAATCAGTCCAGTCCGAGAAGAAAGTATATGATACGCAGCGAGAGAAGAGACCATAGTGTTTAAGGGGAGAGAGATACTGAGACTGAATTGGCTGCGTAGAAAAAGAGTAGGAAAGTGCAAGTAAGGAATAGAAAGTGACTAGTTCAGCAGGCAGAATAAAAAGTTGTATGGGCCGTCCTGAATTCTTACAAAAAAAGATTGTGGCCTCATCAGATTTAGCAAAACGAGGGCCGGTCCCCACCTGGTTTTGGGAACTCGCAAAATAGCGATTATAAACGATTTCTTATCTTATTAAAAGAATGTCCATTCATATTTTACGAAACACGAGATCACATATATTTGGAGGATGAAGTGAGACGAAGGGACCATAGGGAGAGCAAGGACTCCATTGCACAGAACTTGGGGAGCGGAGGCGGCGGATCAGAAATTTGCAAGAATTCTTTCTTCGGGGCGGATTCGAACCATTGACCTCGAGATTATGAGGCGAAACTTGTAACCACTGGGCCAATCCGCTTTCAGAATCCTCAATCTGAAAAGAAGCTTATCCAACATTATCAGCAAACTTATTCTGTTGCTGTATTCACTAACATTCCCGGCGAGAATAACAATAATTGTTGTCATTTTTAACGAACGAAAAGTATCTCCAGGTGAGTACGAAATTTTGAAGCTGCGAAAACGAGTAAAAAAGACAGTATTTAAAAAGAACCGTTGCGAACCCCCAGACATATAATAGATTAACACAAAAATAACTTCTCAATTATGCATTTTAAGGTTCTCTGGAGTGTCGGGCCGGCCCGGGCTGACTTCCCCAGATCTCGGCCGATTCCCGGATGATCTAACTTCTCGGTATTCGTTTCCACCCATCTCTTCGCAATGTTCATCACTTGGATTCGCTTGCATTCCTGTCTAACAACCCGTCTTCCTGCGAGTTTCTCCGTTTTCCTAGGCGGGTCATCGAGATTCCTATAAAAGTCGTCTGTCTTAAACAGTTCCTCTAAAACATTTCAGTTCCTTAGGTCCGCTTTGTCCTCGCGGAATTGCAGTCCGCCCGTTAGCCAGTACAAATCCCGCCTGCCGCCAGTACAATCACGCCCGCGGCCTACAGAATCTCAGCTAAAAGCCCAGTCGGCAACATTTATATTCATTTTAGATGAAACTAGTGAATACAGTCAAATTACTATCATAACTCTAGTTTTTAACTTTATGTACATTTTTTGAAGTTATATTTGAAATCTAACTGAAGACACCTCATCTACCAGGAATAGTCAGTTGTACTTGTAACATTTTAATAATACTTTTTATTATCCTTAATATTTAATATATTTAATATAATTCTTTAGATGGAAACATCTGAGCACCGGGAATTGCGCAGGGTTGCGTTCTTCGCCATTGTCGTCTCTACAGTGGCTGTAATAGCAGCGGTAGTTACACTGCCTATGCTATACAGTTATGTTGCCAATTTCCAAAGTCATCTTATTATTGAGACTGACTTCTGTAAGGTTAGTTAAGCAAGAATTAGGGTTACATTTGTTAGTATAGTCTGTATAGTCCATAACAAAAAAGACTGCAGTGCGCGGTGTTGCTTAAATTTTGTAAAATTGCTCGTTCTGTGGCAAAATTAAACTTCCATTATATGGTTCGATGCGCAATTCCTTGTTTGTTGTCAGAAAAATATTATTGTACTAGTTTCATTTTGTATTATATCCAGAAAAAGACAAATACGCATTGCGGAAGCATACGTATACCACCGCGCTCTGCGGTCTTTTGTTTGTTATAGACTATATCAATGACTAGGATTACAGAGCAATATCCTGGAGAGTAGTAGTTTTACATTATTAATAACTCTACTTATAGTCATTAAAATTAGACTATAAGTAGAGTTGGGAATTTTAGCCGGTGCGGGGCCTCCTATTCCTACTATAAACTAAACACTATAAACCCTAATAACGTGCTTGCAGACCCGTGCTCGTGACATGTGGGCTGAGATCCATCACATAGATGCTCCCGCCTTCCATCGTGCTAAAAGACAGTATGGAGCTGCTCCACAGGCTGCACCAGCTACCGGAGGATACGGAACTCCACAGGCAACTCCAAGCCAAGGAGGATACGGTGGATATGGAGCCGCACCAGCACCGGTGACCAATTCGGATGCGCCACAAGCTTGTTGTGGATGTCAACAAGGACCTGTGGGACCAGCAGGACCACCTGGTGACGATGGAAATGATGGTGAAGACGGAGAAAAGGGACTCGACGGAGACAACGGAAAGGTAGGGAAACCCACAATCAGGCTCTGCAAGACCGGGCCGACTGGAAATTTTTGGACATCGGTCCGGACTGAGCCCATATTTCTGTAATCTGTCCAGGATTGTGAAGCCTCAATATAAGTAGAGACTAATATATAGATAATTTTCACGACTGGGTGTTAGAACCATTTTAATCAGAAAATAAGGAAAAATTTACATTATTGTTTTTAGCTACATTAAACATATTATAGTTAATTAAACGATTGAAAAGTAATACTGCCGTGTTAATGAGCAGAAATTCCAGCAGGCGCAGTGTTAAAAATGACGAAATACGCAGCATAAACGGCCTCATTACTTTTGAATCTGACTATAACTTAACTATAATATACCTGAAATGGGCATCGGGCAGACTTTTCAGCATTACGACTCTGGTCTATGTCGGCCGTTCAAATTTCCACCTCTGAAATATGCTAATAAATATTAACATCTTTCATTTTTAGGACGGAAGCGTTCTTAACTCCGCTATCCAGAACGAACCTTGCATAATTTGTCCTCCAGGACCACCCGGACCACAGGGAATGGGCGGAGCCAAGGGACCACAAGGACCTAAGGGCGGACCCGGAGAGAACGGACACGACGGAAAGCCAGGCCTATCAGGAATGCAGGGACCACAAGGAATGATGGGAATGCCCGGTAGACAAGGAGTCTCCGGACCAAGAGGAGCCCCAGGAAGAGTAGTTCAAGTTAATGGACCAGCTGGACCAGCCGGAAGAGCCGGACCAAGAGGACCACCCGGACCCAGAGGAGAAGCCGGTCTAGATGGAAGCAGTCTCGAAGGAACCCAGGGACCACCCGGAGAACCAGGAAGACCAGGACCACCCGGAGACCAAGGACCACAAGGAGATGAGGTAGGGGATAAAATACAACCGATATGTAAATTTGCAAAAATTAATCCCACAGGGAGAAGGGAACCAATGACCTTTCGCTTAAGAGACAAAGTGACTAACCACTAGGCCATGAAGACAATAATCATTATTTTAGGGAGCTCGTGGAGAACCAGGAGAGCCCGGATCCTGCGAACATTGTCCAATCCCAAGAACCCCACCAGGATATTAAAAATAGAAAAAGAAAGAATAAAACGCCCATGAAGGGTGAACAATTATTTATTCCGACGTGTAATAAAGCGTTGTATTTAATATGTTTGTATTCAAGGTAAAGGCAGTATTTTGAAACTTAACTTCGCGTTTCATTTAAACCGAAAATTTTAATTTATATACAATTTTTGAGTATATCGTGCATTTATGGAAACGAATCCCAAGTGATAAAATAATTTATATAGAAATCCACCTATGATATATTCGGATTCAAAAGCCAAACGGCCGTGTTAATAAGCAGGAGTGTTGCAATATTTTGTCTGAGTAAGACAGAGCGAAATCAAGTTTGCAATCTGCTGATACCGCGCGCGTAGAATTCCAGCAGGCGCAGTGCTAAAAATAACGAAATACGCAGCACACACTACCTCATTACTTTTGAATCTGACTATAGAAATTGCGAAATGCTGAAAGTCTAAAACTCCATTTCTTTAGGAAGGAATCCGGATTTGTTCAAATAATGAATATAGTGTAGATCAACATAGAAAAGTGAAAATTTGCCACGAAGTATAATATGATTGTGCTTGCCGTTTCTTTAACCTAATGTTAAGAGCGGTCTCAATGGCCGTAGTATAGCTAAAAACAGTTCCCGGGCTTCCGAAACCCGCAGCTTACTTATCTCTTTCGAAACCTACTATATACTTTATATCTTTTGTACATCCACAGACTAAATATAATATAGGAGCAGTCTTTGCTTAGAAGATTCCGGAATAAATGAACCTGCGCCAATGCATTTATTGTGATTGGTGCTTCATTGGACTTTTCTTATAACAATCAATCAAACTTTAATATAAAAACGCTTATTTAATCATTTTTCATTTCTTAATACTTTATTATTATTATATATAATAATCTTGCTTACAATCCCATTCCATCAATATTAACAACTGTCTTTCCTCCCCCTCAATTGCCCTTTGATTTGCCAGTTCGTGGCGTGTCTACTGCCGATTGCCAATACAGCTGACTATAACTTGGCCATTAGACCTACAAGACTCATTCTCAATCCTAGTTATATAGTAATGGCTAACTATATTCTAATTGCAGCTTGGCTTACGAAGTGTAAATTCAAAGACAGAATATATATTTTCTGTTTTAATTTGTATACTGTTATTCTGATATATCAAACTTCTGCAATTGATACAATAGTGCACGCCGTGCACGGCTCGCCGCGCCCTAAGGCAACGGGACAGAGCACATTCAATTGGTGAAATCTTGCGGCTCAATTCCTGGATTATTTAACCAAGAAATGTATGTCTACTGTCTCAGTAGGCGAGCCGTGCTGTGCTCTCATTTTAAAATTAAAGTTCCATTTTTCTCTGGAAAGATTTAGCCAAATACCTCGAAAAACCCAGTTGCATAGATTGAGCTATGGCCTTTCCTGTTGTCTTAGGGCGCGGCGAGCCGTGGGTAAATAGCGAAATGGGTCTTTAAATTGTTACACTGTCTTTTTGTTTTGAATTCGATTATAAGCAACTTCAACCATTGACAAACTGATGCATCTATGGATTAGGCTTGTTTTCTAAAACTACAACAGAGCTATAGTCGGCGGACAAACGATATGCAAGTTAAAGGTCTGAGTGCTCAATTTAAAACGTGAAAAATAGTTACATTCGTTAATATAAATTAAATGTTTCAGAAGAATAACTTGTATGGGGTATTGTACATTGCACCATTCACTAGTCCGCGTCTTCGCGCGCCATTACTCGGCTGCGCTCCAATAAAACTTGCAGTTCGTACCGTATACGGTAGGTATACCTTTGTACAAGACTTGTCCGCCGACTATATTTAGGCCATAATTAAAAGAAAGCAGTTATATTCAGTTCTAAATTTTCTTACTCAACTATAACTTTTTAGAAAATGTTAAACATTCCTTTTTATATTCTTCAGGACATTACATCTGCTATCGCTAACAGCATTACACTGCAACAGCATATGTTATTCACATTAACAAAAATATTATTAGCTAAGAAAAGACATTGATTTATTAAAGGACCAAGACTTGTTATTATGCTTTCGTAGAACAAAGGATTACTTTTTAAACAGTAGTGGCACAAAATACCGATTAACTTCTGATAAATAGGAATTTTATGAACAAAACATTCGGCATAACAACATTTCTATAGTCTATAACAAACAAACCACCGCAGAGCGCGGTGGTATACGTAGGCTTCCGCAATTGCGTATTTGTCTTTTTCTGGATATTATACAAAATAAAACTAGTACAATAATATTTTTTTTCCTAAAACAAACAAAAATTGCGCATCGAACCATATAATGGAAATTTAATTTTGCCACAGAACCAGCGATATTTGAAACCTTAAACAACACCGCTGACTGCCGTCTTTGTTTTGTTATGAACTATATTAATATTAGCTTTGTTTCTTTGTATTATCTTGTTCTACACCCTTCTTTCTTCTTTATAAACTTAGACTATATCGCGCCACACCTTATTGGATGCGCAGCGGTGCAATATTTAGCCTTAAAATATTTGAAAATTGAGTACTTCAAAATCTTTTTAAGCAAAATTTTGCAACACCGCGCATCCAGTAAGGCCTGCGTTATGCATTCTATGTTTAGAAACAGAGCTATATTTTCTTATCTTTTTAGAATGTTGGCTCCTTTCTTCGACAAGGCCCCGTCTCTACTACAAATGCCAGATGGATCTATTCTATTTGAATGTCTTTGTAATGCAAATCCACAGCCGACAATTAAATGGTAAGCAAACAAATGGATAAATAATATATTATTGTTAATAAAACTCCTGATACAGAATACATATAAGTTAGCTCAGGCCTTGCCGGACGAGAAAGAAAAGATAGGTCCCGTCCGTTGCGACGTCTCCACTAATAAGAGTAAGAATAAACTGGATACCGCGGGGGCAGACCATCCAGCGGTCCGGGCCTTGCAATGACACAAAACTACACACCAGCTTACTAACCATCGGCAACAATCATGTTGCTATTATGACCCGATATGACACTTTTGTGACTCAAAGTGACAACAAACAAACTTAAAGACCATTCAACCTGTGGCCGTAGTATAGAAACACCCGGGTGGGTGCCCGGGCAGTTTTTGGCTGCCCAAGCAGTTAAGAATTGTTGCCCGGGCAGGCTAAAAACTGCCGGGCACCCACGCAAGCGTTTCTATACTACGGGCAGCAATGGGATCTGTGCGTGGGAAACCTTCGTTTTGTTACATATTATAATTTCTTTATTTAGGGAGTTCAAGGGCAATGAACTTTCCGGCGACAAGTATGTGATGAAAATAAAGAAATCTGTTGGAAAATGGACAGTAACAATGCTGTTAAAGGTGGGATATGTTATATCTGCGGTCTCTTCTTTGTTATAGACTATAGTTCCATAGCCACTTCAGTTATAAAATATCACCTCTATAATAAACTTCTTTTCGATCTACAAATGATATAAGTTTATATTCTAATTCATGCTTTATTAAACTCAACTTTTATTATTCTTAATAACCATAATATAAAGTAGAAACGATATTGCCCTGTCATAGCAAAAAAAGCTAAAATTTAGCTTAAAATATGTGTAAGTTAGATATAAACTATGAATAATTTATATAAATATATAGTTCATCTCAAGACCTAGGTTTCCAGCGCGGTATCACATGTGGTAGGTTTTCTCCAAAAGTACATTCATTTTTATAGCACCGCGCCCCGCTCGTGATACAGCGCAGGAAACCTAGGTCTTGAGATGGACTATATAAAATAATAATATATAAATATTAAAATAAAATAAATATTGATAATTTATGTAAATATAATTAAATTCTTTTGTTTAGAATCCTAGCCAGGCTGACCAAGGAATCTACAAGGTGACAGCAACCAACGATAGAGGAAACCATTCTGTAGAACAGCAGTACATTCATTCACAAACTGCAAACCAAATATTCAAGACTCAATAGATTATATTATAGATATATATGTACAATAACAATTAATATTAAAAGAGATTTTTTATTATAAACGGAACTTTCTATTTTTTATAATGTTTCTATTTGCTGGGTACACCTATAAGGAGGATTAAGGCATTTTTGGGCATTTATGGTGCGAGCGAGGTTCGACTTTTTGGAGCAGTGGGAGCGGAACTCACTAAAGGGATTAGTTAAACCTTAATATTTCGTAATTTGTAGTAACAAACCCCGTAACAAAGTAGTATAAGTAGGTATTTATTTCCTGTAATCGCAGATATCACACAGTAACTGTAGATTTCTTCGGCGCAGGGCTTCGGCTATTCATTCCGGAATCTTCTCAGCAGAGATGGCTCCTTTATAACATTCAAACTACGGGTGGACGAAACATGGGATAAAGAAGCTGCTGGTTTCCCAAGCCTTCTGCAGCTACGGGGAGTCGAACACACAGATTCTCGCAGATTCAGAGATCGTTGCTCTAACCACTAGACTAAAGCACCGCAATTACTTTGCTACTACATAGTTCAGTGACTATTAGGTTAGGACGTGTCTACAAGTACTGATATTTACTGCTATTCAATCTACTACTATATAAAAGAGAATGTCTTCGTGCGTGTCTGTAACAAAATCGATAAGCCCCGCCCACCGAACCTTCCAGAAGGTTTTTGCATTAGAATGTTCTAGAAAGAGCCGGTAACACACGGCTCCTTTCTAACATTTAGTCTTCGGTGCACAAAACATGGGATAAATGAGCTGCTGGTTTCCCAAGCCTTCTGCAGCTACGGGGAGTCGAACCACAGCCTCAGTTCCTCGCGGATTCAGATACCGCTGCTCTAACCACTAGGTTAAAGCACCCGCAATAAACTAAAAATAAACTGATACAAACCTTGGAGTGCTTTTACTACCGTTAGTGACTGGTTACTTCACAACTCTACCCTGTTCCGGATAGCAGAAGCAGAATCCTTGCCATATCTCAGTCACATTTAACAAAAGACAGACTACCCTTGGTCGTGCACCTATTTTGCAATTCGAATAAACAAAACAGGATGACAAAAACGAGAGCAGCGGTGTTCAGCGATTTCCAAATTATCACAAATTCTATGCAGTAAGAACCATTACCATCGACAGCTGTATAAAAATATATGTTGATTATTGAAGACTTATTTAATGCAAAGAATATAGAAGATCGCTTAAAATAATGGACAATTTGGTAGATTAACCCTTATAATTGGGTGTCAAGGCCCCTTTCCCGCAATCCCCGCCTTTGGGCCCCGGTGGTTTAGGCGGAATCAGGTTCATGTCGAGCTTAAGCTTGACTTTCGAGATATGACTTGTTTTTTGGGACCGAGCTGTATAAGTCTATCAACCAGTTTAAGATTGGTTTCAGCTATAGTCTATCTCAAGATCTAGGTTTCCAGCGCGGTATGGCGAGCCGGGTGTAGTATTATATAAAATGATAGTAAAATCGGTGGACGTGGTGCGTTTTCTCCAAAAGTACATTCATTTTTTATAACAATGCACCCCGCTCGTGATACCGCGCTGGAAACATAGGTCTTGAGATGGACTATAATTTCTAAAAAAAAGTCAATATTCTCTCTACTAACGTGTATTTCCTGTCTGTGGGGGCGCTATCTCGAAAATCATAAATGAAGGGCAAAAATGGAAGTAATTAAAGTCTTTTAAGTATTCATTATTTCTTGAATAATAGCTATTAATATGTTTATTACATAGTAATATATTACTATAGTCGAATTCAAAACGAATAATGGAGTGTAGAAAATAATTTTCTAGCCAAAACTGCTTGTACGCAATTGCGTTTGCCTTGTAAATAATTTTCTACACTCCATTATTCATTTTGAATCCGACTATAACAACAAGTTATTATATAGCTGATTCAGAACTATCAACTGAGGCCGGCTCCGGCCAGCAAGAGGTTTGAGCTGATTCGAAAGGAAAATGGGCTCGTCTAACATTCTTTTCATATTTCATTATATCTTATATAGTCTTTTGCAAGAGCTACATTTCCAACACAGTATCCTGGGGGAGCAGTGATGTTATATGAAAATTATATTAAATCGATGGATAAGAAGTCTTTTCTTTATAACATGGCTCGCAAACGGAGACAGTTGGGTTAAAGGACTGTGCTCTCATTCTAAAACTAAAGTTCATTTTTCTCTGGAAAGCTTTAACCGAATCATTCGAAATAACTCAGTTGTATAGATTGAGCTATGGCCTTTCCAATTATATATAAATTAACATAAATTGCTTAACAAAATAATCCAGGGTATGAGCATCAATATTTCACCATTTAAATTTGCCACGCCCCATTTCCTTAGGGCGCGGCGAGCCGTGAAAACTACATTCATTTTAATCTAACAACGCCTCTCTACAGAATACCGCGCTGGAAACCTACGTTGTTTTCTTGTAAATAATACTTTGCTCTTGTTTTTTCACATTTCGATTCCAACAAGATCAACTGTAAATTAGACACTACTACTTGGAATTGTTTTCCTTCAATGATTCCGATCAAATATTTAAAAAAGACCTTGGACTTTTTCCGATCCAAAATCTTCAAATATATCTAGAACATTAGATTTATATATATATTAAGCCATTTAGCAATATTTTAGAAATATATTAATTAAAAGTTCTATCTGACCTACTTTGTTTTATTCTTTTTATAACAGTCCCTTCACGGCAGCTCAAACCGTTTTATAGACAGATTGCTGGTTATTACTTGTTAATTGATATAATACGGGATTAAAGTTCTTTTTCTCTATATTATTTGAGGTTTTTGAGACAAAAAGTTGTCAAAACCTGGCCACTTTTGGTTTAAAATTCATTTATGAATTCATATTTCAAGCGATTTGTTGACTAACATGGCTGGGACAACCACGTTTCCGAACTTTTATATTTTGCGCATTTTTTAGCTAATATACATGAAAAAGTGTAATTATCATTGAAAATCAGAAAATTTAGTTCGTAGTTTAAGCTATTTCATACTTTAACGGTAGCAGTGGATGTGAAGCCACTTTGGACAAATTTTCCATGAACATACTCCTCGTATGTATTGTGATAAAACTTGCCTAAAACTAGCATTATATGGACTGAAATATATCTATTTTACAAGCCTAGCCACTACATCAACATTTGATACTGAATAGAATGCAGAAAACAAACCCTTTTTTAATAGCTTCAATACGACTCGAAGCTAAGCGTGAATGAAAGACGTATTGATGAATAACTCGGTTGTATTGAAGCTATTAAAAAGGGTCTTCTGCATTCAATTCAGCATCAAATGTTGATAACAATACCGCTCATTGTAGTCTTTTTTTTGTTATGGACTATATATTTTATTTGTACTGTACACACTTATTATAGAACAAGTTTTGTGTTATTCTTTCTTTAAATAAATTGCCATTTATATAAATAACGTTTTCTTTTCTCCAAAATAGCCTAATACTAATACACTTTTATTGTTTTTCTATGTTTCTACCTAACATTTAAGAATTGTTAGAGAATTACACAACTATTTTCCTAAATTACAACTTTTTTGTTTTGACGGGCGACCCCCCACGAACATTACTTTAAAAACACAACCATTATACACAAAACGTGTTTTATAGCAGTTTTTATTGGGAACTAAATTTTCTAATTTGATAAGGAAATTTAGGTAATTGTTAGATCATTTTGTAATTTTAAGTTTTCCTTCATAGACTAGTCTCCCTGTTATGGAACTCGAAGCTGTCAGACTTAAAATATTAACAATAAATCTGCTATTTTATAAGTTGATATAGTCTGATTCAAGATGAATAATGAAGTGTTCTTGCGTATTTTAAGTAAATTTTGCGTATATTTTCAGTTTTCGCACACTTTCAGATCCATTTTCAATGAGATTATTTTTTTATGACTCCATTATTACTCTCGAATCAGACTATAACCCTTCCCGAAATATTTTGCTTTAAAAATAAAGAAAATTTAAAATCCTATTGAATAGAACGCTTTTCATATAGAATGACTAATCTGGCAAACTTGTAAAACATCTTTATTTCAGTCCATATAAGGCCTGTTCTGGACGAGTTTTGCCACAATATTAGCGTATTTTTGCATGTAAAATGATCTTTAGTAACTGGAAATTGCGCCAATTTACCATTCATTTTAAACTAACACCGCTGTTTCCCTAAATACTGCGCTAATAACCTTGCTATTGATATAGTCTATAACAAACAAAAGACCTCAGAGCGCGGTGGTATACATAGGCTTCCGCAATTGCGTATTTGTCTTTTTCTGGATATGATACAAATAAAACTAGTACAATAATAATTTTCTGACAACAAACAAAAAATTGCGTATCGAACCATATAATGGAATGTTAATTTTGCCACAGAACGAGTCATTTCTAAATCCTTAAGCAACACTGCGCACTGCAGTCTTCTTCTTGTTATGGACTATAGTATAGTGTGATTTTTGTAAAATATCCAGAAAAAGACAAATACGCAATTTCGGAAGCTTATGTATACCACCGCGCTATGCGGTCTTATGTTTGTTATAGACTATAATATCTATGTTATTTTTCCTTTTCTTAGTTCATATCGCAGTGGAATCTCTTTTCCCTTCGAAAGTCATTTCATTTTCTTTACAGACAACTCCCATTAGAAATAACATTTAAACAAAATGTCTTCTTTTTAACTAAAGTTATTTTGAACATAAGTAAGTATTAAAGCTTTTACTACTTATTATTTATTTGTATTATATACGGATGTACATTATAACATTAAAATGACTGTACCTACAAAATATAAGTATATTTTAATATAATACAGTCATATATTAAGAAGTATACTGTATAAGTAATAAAGCTTACATATAGTTCTTACTTTCATTCCTTCCGCTACAATTCTTACTGTTTTAAGGTTTGTCATTACTCAATTCGTCTTAACAGGTTTGTACATAACTGTTTTATCTAAAACTAAATATGTTTATATGTATCCTATAGTCTGTAACAAGAAAAAGGCTGCAAGGGGCGATGTTAAACGAGGGCTTTCGCAATTACGTATTCGAGTTTTATGAAATCAAATCATGGTAAAAAGACGCCATGATATTCTTGTTACGGACTATATTAGATTGTCTATTCCTTTTTTCTAAACATTTAAACTATTACTTTTCTTGCTAAAACAATATTATTACTGGCTACTCTCTATTTATAAAGTATAGGCTATACTGTATAGTCCATTATTGCAATTGTTAAAGTAGGACGCACATGTCGCCGCAAAGTAAAATAGGACGTTTATTAAACAAACATTATAGAATTATTTTTTAAACTCTTTTGTTTAGATTTAAAGTATTTATTCATGAAATAAATAATCAGCTAATATATCTATTTGAGTTCTTATATAGTGTTTCCACAGTAAAGCAGAGGTAGTTATCCGGCCGGCCCGGCCTGAGTTTCAAAATTTCTTACCGTGCCGGTAACCATCTCTGCAGTAAAGAGGCCGTGTCTTTTGCCTATTTTTATGAAAAAAGTTCGTATTTAGCAAAGTGTTGCAAAGGCGGCTTTTAAATTATTCAAGAAGGTTTCTTTACCTTCAAATCAAAAACGACTGGTTACCAAAGGCGCAAATCTTTAACGGTCTTTATTGCTCGTATATGAAAGTGGCTGCTTTTGTATTTGAATAATTAAACAAATGAGGTTTTTGAAAAATTAATACCAAAGTTTATGGAATTTACAGGTATTCGGTACGGTATTGAAATTAGTTCAAATTCCAAAATCACAGACTCATATATTCACAGTATTGAGTAACGTTTCCGCCGGGAAGTATCGTATCCTTTCTCTTACCGCTAACTTTTTTAAATACGACATCTGAGCATAGTTCAACCTTCTCTATGTAAATTGCGCAGTCTTTTTCTATAACAATGCGAGGGTGCGGCTTACCAATTTTGACCAGTTTTCAGTTCGTTGAATTTTGTCATTCACAAAATAAACCCCGCTCGTAATACCGCACTGGAAACCTAGGTTTTGTGATGGACTAAATAACTTATACAACTTGTTTTACTCTAGGTTACTGTAGTTTCATGTAACTTCTGCTATACTCTGTAGCAAGATCTATGTTTCCAGCGCCCTAATTTCGGAAGCAGCGGTATTAGATTAAAAATAATGAAACATTGGTAGTTTGGAAGCCTTTTCCTTAAAAGCATCTTCATTTTCATTTATTACGGCTGCCCTCCAGGATACCGCGCTGGAAGCATGGTTCTTAAAACATACTGTAGAACACTTAAGCCCCGGCGAGATAGTCTCCCTATCGGAAGTGGACGTTCCTGTGACAGCAACCGACACGGCTGGGAAAAGGCCGGCCGGGCCGGCCCGGCCCTGCCCATTGCTCAAATATTAGGCCCCGGGCCGATTTCTCAAAAAGTCGGCCATAGTCAAATTCATAAATTCATATTTTTTAGCTGATATTGTTCAATAAAGTTAGTTTTCAGTGCTATTTTTCGGCTCTAATAATAAATAATGCAACAAGCTTTACCTATTGATGTTTTTGGATTCTATTTATCAAAATATACCCCTAAATCGTTCGATTTTTCCTAAAAATTATACCTGTGCGTTCTGATTTTTTGAAATTTCGGCCCCGTCCGGGCCGGCCCGTGAAATTCCCACCCCTGAGCAACCGGACCACACAGTATTTAAATAATTTTATCTTTCCTTTCTTTATTTCTAACCGCCAAAGGTAACATTTCTCTAATCTCTATATCTCTAATCTCTAATCTCTTCGATCTCTATAAATATTTCGTATTTCATTCCAATTCAATCGCTTCAGTGGTGGATAATTCATCCAAAAACGATCGCAAAGTTCCCCAAATGGTCGAATTTCAGTTGTTTTTTATTCTTTTAGTAGTAAAATTACCTGTTTTGGATATAATTATTGCGGATGTTTTGGTGGTTTTGACACGATAATTGTGTATATGAAAGGGAGAACAGAAACCAACTCACAGCAGTATTTATACATGAAAATAACAAACATAATAGAATAGGAGCTATAGTCAGCGCCGATAATAATAATGTAGTGTCATTTGCGAATTTTTGGGATTTTAACACCGCGCTTGCAGGCAAATTGCACGCGCGTACTTGCAAAGTACAATATTGAACGGAGAGTAGCCGCCAGATGCTGGCGCGATGCTCGCAAAAGGGGCTCAGACAAGCGTTGAATTCTTTACACTCCATCATTACTCTTGGCGCTGACTATATTTTATTTAACTAGACTTCTTATTTTATATTATATTCTGTATCACAAACTAGGTTCGCAGCGCCGTCTCATGGGCAGCAGCGGTGTTGTTTAACATGGATGGAGCATTGCTCAAGCCTCGCTGCGCCCTAAGGCAACGGGACAGAGCAATTTCAAATGATGAAATCTTGCGGCTCAATTCCAGGATTATTTTATTAAGAAATTCATGTTCATTTATATATCATTGGAAAGGCCACAGCTCAGTATGTGCAACTGGGTTTTTCGAAAAATTCGATTGAAGCTTTCCAGAGAAAAATTAACTTTAACTTTAAACTGAGAGCACATTCCTTTAACCCCGCTGTCTCCGTTGGCGGGCCGTGTCAAATGTTCATTAACTTTGTTTAAAACCACTGTTTACCAGGAGACGGCTTTGAAAGCCTAGATCTTGGCACAGAGTACACTTTGAAACTATGTGACAACTACCGGAAAGTATTGATTGCAGGGAGGGGTATATGGTCGGTTTTGTAAAAGAACGCGGATACTAAGGGGTAATTGACTCAAACCAAAGCAGATTAGCGCTCCAGCGCAACATACGCAGTCCTTTACCTGCAAAAAATTGGTCCGTAGACTACATATAAAAGAATGTATAGTCCGTTTCAAAACCTAGACTGCAAGCGCTGTTTGTAGTTAACGTGCCGCTATGACTGGCTTCCCCTTCAAAAGTGCAATGTTACTCGCGCAAAATTTATTTTTCCCTTATAAAGCCTGTAATAGCGGCACGTTAACTACAAACGGCGCTCGCAGTCTAGGTTTTAAAACAGACTATCGTAATGTTAAAGATGCCGTTTCGGCTATTTACATTATTATTGTGTTTATTTAGGGAAGAATGTTTTAGTTTTAGTTTTTCTTTTTAACAAACTTTGAGGCTATAATTTTCTATTCTTTGATAATAATTGCATTTCTGTACTATTCATAATTTACAAAGAACTATGTATTCTGTTTGCTGACTAATAATTTAGCGAATACTAACATTTATTATATATAATTAACATTTATAAATGTCTATAGTTGTTCTTATATTAAGTTATGAGGGCGGTGACGTACTAATAAATTTTGAGAAGGACAAAACGACCAACAAGAGTTTTAATATTGAAGCACAATTCCGTTTCGCCCCTAAGCTCATGACGGAATTGTCTTTTTTACGGAAAAGTCTTTGTTTCTAGGATATTCCTTAGCTTTTTGTTATATAAGAGAGATATAAATTAGTTTTTTTTAATAATAATATCGCTTAGAAGTCTTTTAGACACGGCTCGCCGCGCCCTAAGACAACGGGACAGAGCACATTCAATTGGTGAAATCGTGATGCTCATACCCTGGTTTATTTTGTTAAGCAATTCAAATTAATTTATATATCTTTGGAAAGGCCATAGCTCAATCTATGCAATTGGGTTTTTTCGAATTATGTTGCTAAAGCTTTCCAGAGAAAAATGAACTTTAGTTTGAAAATGAGATCTCAGTCCTTTAACCCCACTATCTCCGTTGGCGAGCCGTGTAGAAGTGTTCAAGTGTTCGTACAAAGAATACAACTTTTTAAAGTCATTTTGTCTTTTACTATATTTCTTTTTCTATAACAACTTTTTTAGTTTTATTTCTTTTTTTAAATTAGTTTGTTAATTTATAAAACTCTTTCTTATAAAGTAAATTCGGTGAATTCCCGTAGTAAAGTAGTCAACAGTTCGTCTATATTGCAGTAATACTGTTATAGTATTTCTTTCTAATAATACTCTATGAGTAAAGATCGTATTTATATTATTAATTAATTCATATATATTTCTTACCATTTTCTTAAATAACCACCATGCAAGATCATGCTGGGCTCATTTCCGGAACAGTCGGTCCCGGCCCTTGATGTGTCCAAGATAATGAAATTGAAAATATAAGTTTGTGTTTTTAAATAAGCATATCAGTAGAATATTTCGACAAGTGGCGGCGTTATTATTAACATTTCTGTCTAAAATGACAATTTCCCTATAAAAATGTCAAAACAACCCTTCCCCGATGATGGAATTAAACGCAGCGTCCCGAAAAACCCATGTGGTAACCGTCTAGTTTTTATAATAGCATAAACACCAACTTGATGCATTTTATTCATCTTTGGTTAGAAGCTTCGCCTCATAAGCTAGATAACTATAGTTCAAACTATAGTTCAATAATAAGAATTTTAGCAAATTTGTTCTGATTTGCCGCCTCCACTCCCTGGGTGCTGTGCTATGAAGTCCCGCTTCCTATGGTTCCTTCGTCTTACTTCTTTGCTCCAAATATCTGTGATTTCGTGTTTCGTAAAATGAATAAACAAACTTTTTTATTTTTTCTTGCACGTACAAACCCAAATCTAAGTTGTTTTTCTGTTTTATAATCCTTTTTGGGTCTTTGCAGCTAAAGTATTCTATTGTTTCAAATGTCATTCTTATATTAAATGAGTTCATTTGTGGTACTGTTGCGAGGGTGTCAAGAAACTCACGAACCCATCACGGCTTGCCAACGGAGACAGTTTGTGTTAAAGGACTGAATTCTCATTTTAAAGTTAAACTTTATTTTTCTCTGGAAAGCTGTAACCGAATCATTCGAAAAAACTCAGTTGCATAGATTGAGCTATTGCCTTTTCAATTATATATAAATTAACATGAATTTTTTCACAAAATAAGCCAGGATATGGTCAACATTTCACCATTTGAATTTGCTCTGTCCCGTTTCCTTATGGCGCGGCGAGCCGTTCCATGCTGCCCTATTGAGATTTATTCGTTAGCATTTAAAACATACTGTAGTATTGAGATTCCAAGTTACTTTTATTTGATAATGTTCACTTTTTATATTTCTTACGCTACAACTTATACTAAACACGAATATTTAGATGAAAATGGCTAAGATCGTCGGCGATATCGACGATAATACATACGACAAAGTTATAAGGATCATTATATGTGGAGCTAGTAAGGTATAATAACAGATTATAAAACTCTAGTTTTATGTTTAATATAAACTATTTAGATAGAAAGTAAAAATATAGTACTGTTCAAGCGGTAAAAGGCCGTGTCTTCTGCGTATTTTCATGAAAAGTTGAACTTGGAAGGGTAATATGATGCGAAGTAGTCCTTTATGTTTGTTTGCACGACTTCATTACTTTTGAATTTGCCTATAATTTTGTGGGGCCACGTTGTAAAATGAACTCTATAACCTAATTATAATTAACTTAATAAACTATTATTTATTCCTTCCAGACTGGTAAATCTACAATGTTGCATAATTTCACATGTGATGTGGTAGAAACAGAAGGTCGTGAGATAGGAGTTACAACCCTTAGACTAGATGATTTGTTAGTTAGAATACAGGCGGAAAAGGCTGAAAAGGTAAACGATAAGGGCAGAGCTGTTAAACCGGCCGGCGCGGGCCGTCCCGGCCTTGGTTCCAAATCTTGGGCCGGGCAGTCAGCCGCCTGTAGTCAATAAGGTAAATGATGAACCTTTACTACGGACCGAGAGGTCGCGGGTTCTAATCCACCCGGAACCATTATGTTTTGTTATATTTGAATGAGTTCCTTGTGCTGAGAAAAGGCTAATTCAAAAAAAAGTTCAAAAATACCTCAAATTTGCTTATTAATTCCTGAAAAACCAGGATCTTGCAGAAAAAGCCTTAAAAACCGGCCGAACCCCGGCCCGGCCCGACCCAGGTGCAAAAAAGTCAGCCGGGCCGGGCCGGGCCGGAAAAGTCAGGCCGGTTTAACAGCTCTGGATAAGGGCCGGATATTCTCATATTGGGTGGTCCGGCCTGGCCAGAAACTGAAGAAATTGTTTTTTTTTTGTTTTCGTTCTGAATAGAGCTTAAGTTTGAATAAGTGATCTTGCATAGTAATATATGTATGATCTAATAAATCTATAAATCATTTTAACAATGGTAATTGGGGCCAGCCGGTTGTCTTCCGATTGAATTTTGATTTCATATAATAATTTCAGTGGTCAGATGATTTTCTTCTTTTGTTCGATGCAATAGCAATTGTGTTTGCAACAGACGATACTCAGGTAAGGAGCTTTAGCATTAAAAAGACTGTATTTTATTCCGAAAAGTCCGAAAGTATTGGTTTCTAGAAAGCAGAGCACCTTATGCTAAAACGAGCATATTCTCTCAACACTCGGCCAAGCATGGATCCTTCATTTCAAGCACAAGCATTTTGTATTTATTAGACAATTAACGTTTATTTTAAAACATGTATGGTTAACTCAAAATAATAATATTTGTGGAGATATAAGAAGTCAAAAATATATGTTTTTGTTGTCAGACATTTTTATAAGCTTAACTTACCAGAGGTGGTATAGTCCATAACAAAAACAAAACTGCAGTCAGCGGTGTTGTTTAAGGTTTCAAAAATCGCTCGTTCTGTGGCAAAATTAAACTTCCATTATATGGTTAGATGCGCAATTTTTGGTTTGATGTCAGAAAAATAATATTGAAATAGTTTATTTTGTATAATGTCCAGAAAAAGATAAATACGCAAATGCGGAAGCCTGTGTATACCACCGCGCTCTGCTTTCTTTTGTTTGTTATAGACTACGCAGAATATACTTTCAGAGAAAAGACTATAAATCAACCGATCCTCCATTCATTCATATAATAGCAAGTTGGAACATTAAATAAAATAGATAAGTCGACTTTAAGTCTGTGGTGTCTTAGGGAAATTCCACATTAAACCACATACTAACCTTTTCCAACGATCACAAGTGGTTTGGATGCCGTCTTGATAGTCTCAATTGCACTTTGGATTACTGTAGGTGGGGGGATTGAGACTGGTCCAGGAAGTGGCACTGGAGCAGGATATCTAAAATAGAGCTATTGTTACAAATGGTTCTTTCTTATCTTACTGGATAGTGTCTTCGTCAACTGAAGATAGAACTAGGTTGCCGGTAATGTCGATGTAGACTGCACCTGGACGGCCGTACATAGCAGAACGGACGGCCTAAAAAATGTTGCTTGCATTCGGTTTCAACCAAATGGTTTTTTATTAGAAAGATTTAGTCGGTTATAATAACCGTAAATGCACACTTTTGGTTAAAAGAAGTTCTAGGATAAATAGCCGAACGATGAGTCTTATGCACGCCAAAGGTTTCCTGCTATTGTATAATTTGTCTATTTTTAAAACAAATGTTATAATGAAAAATAAAACTATTATAAGCTATTTTTAATGCAAAATTCAAAGTGAATGGCCCGCTTTTGCGCGCCGTTGCAAAAATCTGCACTACTGAGTTTTAAGATAGGTGCATTCACCACGGCTCGCCAATGGAGACAGCGGGGTTAAAGGACTGAGCTCTCATTTAAAAATTAAAGTTTATTTTTCTCTGGAAAGCTTTAACCGAAT
>JAQGAV010000787.1:0-26978 GCA_034691345.1 Phasmarhabditis papillosa | reverse complement strand
CGATCTGTTCGTCATCGAAAAAGTGCGGGTCGAGTCGGGCCGGCCCGGGCTTTCTCAATTCTTCAAAATGTCGGCCCGGGCCGGCCCACACTTTTCGACAGGTATGTTTGTCCTTATGGGAATATTGTTCTATAAAAAGGGTTGAGATCATTCCTCTACCATTCACTTCCAACTCATGAGTCCATTTTGTAAGATTGCATCGATATTTTTTTAATAATTTAATAGTATTGAAAGATTTAAACATATATAGTAATGATTACCTAATAATTAAATTCTTTGTTTAGAAATATGCTTAGAAGTAGGAGATATATATAAAACGCAATAAGTCATCACTTATAAATCTCGCATTTATCAATAAGCTATATATCACTTTTTTCAATTATACTAAAAGCTGCGATTAATTAAAATATTTTTAATAAGACATTGTCATTTAACGATGTTTTTTTTATATATAGCACTCCACCTGAAACGAGCACCGCCCCAAAAATATTCCTTTATCATTTAAATACAGATTGGATCAAGTTCCCTTTATTAATTACAACATATGTACACCTCAAAAGACAGCACTTAACAAAATCAACAAAGTTACGTTAGTCTAATCAATGTCCATAAATTCAACATCATTCAGAGACGAGGTAGGCGAGTTGCTCGAATCAGACAATTCTGTAATTCTTGGTAGGGATAAAATGGATGAACATTGTGACATTGTTTCGGAGTCAGGCAAAGGATCATCTGGATAGTCGACTTGTCCAGTTTCTGAAAAATAAAATAACTGCTATTGAAGCCGGACGAACACGAAATGAAACGACTCTTGACATAACGAAAAGTGAAAGATACAACAATTACCTGTCGATTCTTCAACACATCTGTTGTCTTCATCGACCTCCTGAATTCGCCCATTCATGGTGGGATCATCAAATGGATTAAGTGAACTTCTAGGGTTCCATACAGCTAATTCATCTCCTCGAACATTTGCCAGCCTAATTATCGGAAATGTAACGGAATGAACAACAATCAATTTACCTGGGAAGAAAAGGCTCTCTAGCCTTTTTCGCCATTTGCAGATACTGCTGCAATTTTTCATCCAATTCAAAAGTTCGAGAAGCGGAGGAAGCTTCGGGTTCTTCGACAATTGCTGTTGTTTCCGATGTGACGGGAGCATCTTCAACCATTTCTTCATCGGAAGAACTTTCTCTAAAATATATTCAAATATATACGTAACAGTCTTCAGCATACAGTTTGTTGGAAGAACTTGGATCATCCTTCGAAATACTGAATTGCTCCAGACGTGCATTCACTCTGTCGAACCTTCTCTTTGCTCTTGGAGCATATTCATCGGAATCCTACAATATCATGATCACTCTAATATAAGTAAATTGAAATATACAGTTGAATGCCCTCGTTTGCCTAGTGGTTCCTTAACAAAATAATCCTGACCATTCTTCCCGAAGAACTTTGAGTGGTTTCTAGTGTCTTTGGGTGATTCATTTCCTATCGATTGAGTCATTACAATATATTACCTGAAATAAGGTAATATAAATAAATCACACAATAACTGGAAATAAATGTGAAAATTAAGAAAAAACACCACGTTACGGATTTGAAACTGAATTGGGTCATATGGGCGACACCACTTGCACTTTTATGCACCCTGCGAAGGTGCGAGAAATTTCGGGAAGGTTCACATAGAAGCATCATCGAACAAACGGATATATTATTTGCGCACTCATGCTTTTAAAAAGAAAGGAATTTCAAATGATACATTTTACGCGAATTAAATGGAAAACCGGCTTATTGTTATCTAATGATTATCAGCTGTTGAGTTGCACTGCTAAGTGATGTAAGACATTTCAGTGATTGTTATCAATTGTGAGAACTTCAGTGTAGGAGTACTTCGGAAAGGAAGCTATGCAAGCGGAATTTGAAACTATCGGTTGCATCGAAATAACCCAAGTCAACCCTCATTCGCCACGAGATAGTGTGCTTAACGACGAGATGTCAGACCCCGCTCGCACTCACTGTTCGACTATAGTCATCTTTTGTCTGCGGCTTCTATCAATGGTTAAATAACTATCTTCTTACCCTTTATTTCTCTTTTAAAACTATACAAATTCAAATTTTCCCCTTTTTATTATTATTTTTACTACAAATTCCCGTATTTTTCGGACTGGATTTTCCTGCTGAAGTACTAATACTCACAAATTGTTCAAGGTTTTATTCATCTAATTAGGTAGTCTTGATTATTTGCTTTTGTATTAGATAAAAACTGTTGTTGAGAATTGTAGAGAACATGCATTTAGTTTTTTTGTTGTACTGACTGAAAATAATATGCAACCCTATTATTCAAAACAGCTAAGCGGTAGTTTTATATTATCATGATATTAGTTGAAAAATAATAACAACAATGTATTAGTTTCTCTTCGGAAAAGACAATTCCACATGTATCATTCAGTTGTTTTCCGATTTATTATTATGTTTGACACTACAAAATTTTATATCATTTAAGCACCTAACGCTACAAAAATGCTGTTAGAGAAGTTGGCTGTGGCCTCGTTGAGTAGAACGCTTACCAGTTTTTTCAAACAATATAACAATAAAGTAAAGTGGCTGTCCTTTTTAATAAATTATATGTTGTTGATTTAATTATTTGTTTAAATAATTGTTTGATAATAATTGTTTAGGTTGATTATGCCTAGTGTATGTGTGAGAACGATGTCGCCGCGTAACACATTGCCCCGTTCCACACCAAAAAGAAAGGCAATGAAGAAGGCTACAGCACTACCTACCTCACGGAAAAGTATGTTAAATACACATTGTAATATTACATTAATAAGAAGTGGATAGTTAAATTAGCATTATCAGCTAAAGAATATATTTGTATTGCCGTCTAACGTGAATGTGTTTTCTATGAATAATGTAGGACATAATTTTAGAAGATGAATATGATGATGAGCTTGCCACTCCGATGGCATCTGCATTCGATGTGAGAGGCGAGCCATCCTCCATGAGTTCATCAGTTGTTTTAGAAAGGTAATATTGATATGTATCTACTATATTTATATTATTTAAGCCGGAACTCCTCCAACCCTTCACCCAGTGAATCTAGAGATGTTATGCCCGACTTTTCCGTCCCAAAACAGATGCGAAGTTTATCAAAAGCTACGAAAGCTAAGCGGCTACGCTTCTATAGAAATGGAGACCAGTATTTTAAGGTATAAATCATAAAATGAAAGAATATTTGACAAGTATTATACTCCACAAGGATATTCTTAATAAGTTGATAACTGCAAGTAAAATATTCACCAAAGTTTAACTTGAGAGTCGAATCCGATTAACTTCATTATGCTAAGTCCAACTTAGAAGTAGGCTGAATGTAAGTTAATTTAAGGGAATTAGCTACGCTTTACATACGGATAGAATCCGAAGTATGAAACCCCTTATGGAAGATTTGCGTCGGGCAATGGGAGATTCACAGAACCTACCGCACGGAATAAGGCACATTTTCACAACGGATGGTCAAGTAAGCAATAATATAACAATAATAAGAACACCATAATATATTTAGTACCGCATAACTGAAGTTGATCAGTTTGAAGATGGTGAATCGTATGTCTGCTCTAGGTTTGTAATGCTAAAAGAATT
The DNA here is from genome assembly GCA_034691345.1 of Phasmarhabditis papillosa. Lineage (NCBI taxonomy): Eukaryota > Metazoa > Nematoda > Chromadorea > Rhabditida > Rhabditidae > Pellioditis > Pellioditis papillosa. The sequence goes on along the minus strand of JAQGAV010000787.1, from coordinate 23,336 downwards.
ATTAATATGTGTTTCTTAGCACGGAGGTATTCAAAATGCTGGACTATGCGAATGCAAAGGAGCCTGCATGGTGTTTCAACTTATCAAAACCAGGAAGATCTCTTGATGTTTCAGTCTTGAACTGCGAAGTAACCGGCATAACCTCGGTTAGGCAAGATTATAAATGAAATATTATGTTTTCTTTAGGAACCAACAGACTTTGTAGAGCCCCGTATCGTTACTGTTATTAGAAATGGTCTTAAACCAAGAAGAGTTATTAGACATTTACTTAACAAAAGAACTGCTCGGTAATTAGAATAAGTATACAACTTATATTACAAATTCTTATTTATAGGTCATTTGACCAGGTTATTAGAGATCTCACATCTGTTGTCAAACTAGACACTGGGGCAATTAGAAAACTTTATGGTCTCTCTGGAAAGCAAGTGTCTTGCTTAAGAGATTTCTTTGTAGAAGATTATGTGTTTATTGCCTATGGTACCGAGAAACACAGCATTGATGACATTCTTGTAATATCAGAAGGTTAGCTTTCATTATCAATTTAAACAATTTAAATCCAATATATTATATATTCTGTGTTCTATATATATATAGCTTCAACTCGGCTAGCTTTTAAACTTTATGTTCATTCATTAGTAACATTCTTACAATCATATAAATAAAATAACAATAAAATAGAGTGTAAGAAAGCCTTTTACAGATTACCGTAGGTCCTCTAATTCCACGAAGAATCTTCGTTCTTTCCGTAGAAAGCATGCTATGCCTAGTAGAAATGAGAGTCTTAGAGACGACAGATGTGGCTCGGTGGTACCCGATGAACTAGGTAATATTATTTAACCACTTATTCAAACTCAATTGCAATATAGTAAAGATATTCAGAAAATCGAAGAATTAATAGTTTATATTTTCAACAAAATCCTACAGTTCTTAATTTTAATTTTAGCTCGGCATTTACCTGGTGAATTAACGGGTACATTCTCTGTTGTTCGACTCTTAGGTGACGGTAATACTGCATTAGTTTATGAAGTTATTGAAAAGTGAGTAATTTATAATATTAATAACATACATATAATATATTCATATTTAGTGAGACCAATGAGCGAAAGGCTCTAAAGTTCATTGCTCGTGAGAACACCGTGGGAAAAGAGGCGTTAATTGCTAGTGAATTAGAAATTATGAAAGCGGTTTGTTAGAAAAAAATATAAATATAAACTAATTGATTGTTAGGTTGATCACGACAAAATAGTAAAACTATTTGCTCACTGGGAAATCGAAGGATCTCATTTTCTCTCATTGGAACTTATTGAGGTATTATATATCAATTAGCAATCATTTATTTAAAGGAACATTATAATTAATAGAACAACAAGTCTTTATTTACAAATATAAGCAAAATCAATGAAAATTTACTTAATAGTTTACTAATTTATTTAACTTTACTTCGCAGGGCGGTGATCTATTTGAATATCTCTGTACAATGAGACGAATTCCCGAAAAGAAAACAGCACAGCTCTCTCGGTGTTTATTCGAAGCTCTAAGGTAAGATAAATCCTTAAACTAAACCGCTTCATAACACAGTTATTATAGAGTTTGCTAACTTTTGTTTTCCAGTTACCTTCATGACAAGTCAATTGTTCATCGAGACGTTAAGCCTGAGAATCTTTTGGTAACTTTTATTATTTGTTTATAACATCTTATTCTTTTCTTTAGCTTTATGAACACAACAATGGCGAATTGTTTCTTAAACTGGCGGATTTTGGTTTGGCGACTATGTTGCCGCAGGAGGGCGATATGCTAAACGTCGTGTGTGGTACACCCACCTATGTTGCTCCAGAAGTACTTATGTTAGCCGGGTAAGTAAACTAAAGGTCTAATTGTCTATTGTAGCTAGATGTGTTTGTTCTATAGACTAGAAACTAGCCAAGGATGGATAAGTAAGCAACTACATGAAGAATATAAACACATCAAAATATAGAAACACTCTTGGGGGCATGATTAAAAATTTAATCAAAAGCGCTTTTAGGAAAATATGTGAATTTAATATTTGTTATTTAATATAGTTATATGTGACAAGCTTCCATTTAGTTACGATGAGAGGGTAGATGTATGGGCTGCCGGTGTGATAATGTATGTAATGTTATGTGGATTTCCTCCATTCCAAAGGTAATTATTATATATTAGAGCAACTATTAACATGCATTTTACAATAACAAAATGTGTTGTTGAGTGCAGGGGTTCAGCCATTATTTCCGGAATCTTCTTAGCAGAAGCTTATTTCTAACATTATGTTTTCGGGTACAGTGGGATAAGTAAGCTTATGGCCACCGAAACCTTCTGCAGACATCTTATATCTTTAGATATTCAAAGGGCCAATTTAAACAATATATTAATTGTCACTTTACATGATTATGCTAAAACATTTCTTCTTTTTAGTGTTGATGGTTCACAAGACGAGTTATTCCAAGAAATTCTACGCGGCAAATTTGGCTTCCCCTCGCCGGCCTGGGATAATGTAATACTAAGTACAGTCTATTATATATTTAATCTTTTTAGATTTCTTGGACGGCTAAGCATTTAATTCTGTCACTAGTCACTATTGACGTAGATGAGAGACCACCCGCATTAGAAGCTCTTAAATATTCTTGGGTTCAGGTGGAAATAGTTTGAAATTAATTGTAAAATAGTATAATTTGTAGACAAATGGGAATCTTTGCAATGATTTTGAGTCAATGTCACAGTTTGCTGTAGAATCAAAGCTGCAGAATATGAACGAGGTATTAAACAAATATAATAATGTTAACTAAATACAATGCTTCTTTTTAAAATCATTTGACTTTTTTTGTTAAGTAAGATGATATATAAGAGTTATATAATATAACTTATATTTTATTTAAATACTTTATCACAAAATAGTATATTATACGAAGGAAAATATTAATGTTCAGGAAGTAGATGTTGAAGAAACAGAACGAGAGTACTACTTCTCTAGAAGAACATCTATGGATGAGTTAAGTGAATCCGGCGGGGAATTTACTTTTACTCGAAGTTATAGTTAACTTCTTTATTTATATATCTTATAAGGAGCTTTTGCAAGCATAATGCTGCTGCTTATTCTTTATAATATAGAGTTAAACAGTCGTCTAATTAATTAAATAGCTCTAAAACAACTAAAGGAGCATATGGTTTTATCAAGAAACTACATTAAAAGAGATTGCGGACTTTTGTGACGACTATATCTATATATTTATTAATATTTCTGATCATAATTCCATTTGTCATAAATATATCAAACTGCCATTTCAAATGCCTGTACAGTTTGACCAATGTTATTTATTTGTTTCTTCTTTGCTTGGGTGCTAACTTTGTTTAAATATTATTATTATTTGTCCTTTTTAAGAGCTAAATTAATTCTTAGCGAGAAACACTAAGTTCTTTAAGTTCTTTAAGTTGATCGCTAGTTCTTAAGGTTCTTATTTTATTAGCTCTTTTACAGTTTTAGTCTATGTTCCCTAATAATACGCTTATTTTGTATTAAGCGAATATTAGACCACCCATGCAATAATCGCGGCGATATAAAAATGTAATTTATGAATCCTGCTTAGAGCAATAAGCATAACTACGCTGGTGGTCTACTTTTGTAAGACTGTTAGGAGGGACGGCGATTAAAAGTGTATATGTATCTAGTCATTTTGTGAGATTCTTCTACTTTTACCTGCATGCTTGTGCATTCTGCTCAATTATTGTTAATATTCGGTGCGTTTAATTATTTATTGAATAAAATGTTATCGATTGATTGCACGGCGATCTGCTTATTCAATTATGTTTCCTAAGAAGACAATGCAAACGTCCTTGGTGGTCTTGTCTGGTCGAGACAAGCTCCAGTTAACTTGAACTTGCTGGTTCTGAAACAAAAATGTTATTAAAATAAAATAAAGAAAAGCTCACTAAGCTTTTTTGGCTTAAATTATTAATTGAGTATGAGTAAAGAAGTGTACTTCTGTTACCTTTGGATAGTTAGAAGCAATGCTGATTCCTTGTTCATAGATGTATTCTTGATCAGCCTTTAGAGGGCACTTTAGACCACCCGCAATACAAGCATTATTATCGGCAATTGGGAAATCTAGCATGGTGGCCCCATTCTTAGCCTTGACAGTAGTCAGAAGGGAATCCACTGCGGAAGCTGTAAAGATATTGATTTAAACTACCTTTATTTATTAACTTTTTAAATTTTTCAATAAAAATTATTTAAACTTATTGGCTATATACCTACTTGGTGTAAAGGTAATGCGAATAACTGGTGTTGTTCCGGTAGTGAATTGACACATCTTTTTTCCTCCATCAAGCTCCTTAATAGTACATCCAGATGCCTCCACCTTGCTCACTTTAAATTCACCTTCTGAAAATAGACCACCATGGGTGAAATTGCAAATGTTTGCCGCAAACGATCTATATAGTTTTACTATATTCTCTATGCTTTTCGGAGAAGTTTGTTTCTCTAATGGTTAGGTACAACGGACCAGCATGATAAAGATCTTGTTGTTTCCTGACTAGGTGGTCTAGTAGCCGTTCTTACTTACTGCATTCTTTATAACCAATAGGGATAAAGTCAGCGGCGGCAGCAACCCCAACCATCAACAAGAACATCCAAGTAGACGAATTCATTGCTAAAACATAGAATATAAACATTATTTATATTAAAGTGTTTGGACAAGTTAAATAATAGCAAGCTGCCCATTAAGATAAGTATATAACAGGGTTAGATGAGAAGTTCTGTGTCCTGCTTAATAGTCAGACTATTCTTAGCCTTGTTTAAGACAATAAACAATTAGTTGTTGGTTGCTATTCTTGTAAGAGAGTGTCTTGTAATGAGAACTAGTGTCTGGCCAGCTCACTCTCAAGGTCGCCCTGGCAGTAAAGTGACAGTTGCTACAGCCAACACAGCACAATCTAAAAAGTTATAAACTTCAATAGAACGGCTCCAAGACCATACAGTGACTATGACAATGATTAGAATAATAGAATTAATTGTAAGATTACAGTTATTAAAATATTACATGAAAATAATAGTTCTTCTCTTTATATATATTACAACAGCTTCTTAGCATTTGATCAATGCACAAACTTTCCCAAACAAATGTTATTTGATATTACAACAAAATTAATTAAACATGTTTTATAATTTGTTTATAATCCACAATTTGGAGAAAGCTGTAGCCTCGGATGAAACCGCTAGATATTTGTATTCTTTAGAAATTCGAAAACTTAATAAGGGTTGGATTCCAATACGTATTATAGAATATTACGTATTTTAAAATATAAAATATAAATAAAATTGTTTATTAAAGTTGGTGATTAATTTTACACGGGAACGTGGCAATATGTGCTTATTTCGGCTAAATTCTTCTTGCATCGTTCTATTCTGCGACGAACTTCAGTCTCACGGCCTACGTCTAGAACTAAAACAAGGTAATAAATTAATTATTGTTAGATTATTAATAGTATTTGTCACAAATAATATATAACTTGACCCATACAGAAGCATTTATGAATATGCCACCCGTGAAGTAACACAAATCCATATTTTTAAAATAAAACACAACCTACGTCTTTCTGCTTTGTCTATTAACAAAGAAGCTCTTAATATTAGTTCTGGATCAAAGTTTCTGCTTTCTGCGAGAATTGCTGAGATTTTCTCGACCACACGAATAAGCGAAACATCTTCGGGAGACAGTGTACTAGAATATGTATTATTGTAGAAATTGTTGTGAAAAGGTTGTTATAATTATTTATTAATAGAACAATATTACATCATTGATTAACTAAACTAACCGCTCGGCTCTGCTAAGTAAGCTACTGTATGTGTCAATGGATTTCCTATATAGGCGGGAACGTTCACCATATTCTAGGTCAAAATTAGTAGAACTTTAGTAAATAAATATTAGTAAAATAGAGATAACTTCTATTTATTATTCTATTTTAACTAGTTTTAACTCTTTTATAACTATATTTGTTAATATTAGATACCGTCTATTATTCTTGCATGGAACCAATAACTATCAGCTAGACATATTGAATGAGCAAGAGAAGTGTAAACTGATGTATGGATAGAACAGTTTTTAAGAATTCTCTGTAATAATATTGTTGTTTAATTGTTCTCTACTATTTTACTTACTTGATATGCAGTATACTCCTGATTAAGTATATCGCGTAGTTTACTAATATCTTCCGGGTGGTCCGTATCTAGAAGCAGTAACTTGAATAGCTCCGTCTCCATTGGTTGTACTGTAGATAAATGAAATGTCTTCAGAATAAAAAGATCAGCCCAGTCTGAAAATATATTTATAGGTTTCTCCTTAAATCTTTAAATCTTAAAAGAAAGTGAACTATTTTGATAAGATTGGTGGTCTCAACATTAAGTGGTTATGAAATAAATATATATACTTTATAATAATGTAAATACTATTAATAATAATACAAATATTATGCTTACCTAGTTGTCTTCCGCATTCTACTTTCTGTCTTACAATAGAAATTAGTTGTGGCTCCATAGGATCCCATGACCTTCTCTTAGACCATGATCTACTCTCAGTATCCACCATCGGAGATTCAAAATCCGATATATCACTTCTTACATTGGGATACGCCTAATATAGTCCATAACAAAAATAAGACTGCAGTGCGCGGTGTTGTTTAAGGTTTTAGAAATCGCTCGTTCTGTGGCAAAATTATACTTTCATTAAATGGTTCGATGCGCAATTTTTTGTTTGATGTCAGAAAAATATAATTGTACTAGTTTTATTTTGTATCATCTTCAGAAAAAGACAAATACGCAATTGCGGAAGCTAACGTATACCACTGCGATCTGCGGTCTTCTGTTTGTTATAAACTATAGTTGTAGATACTTTTTAAGTTCTCAACCTTTTAATGTTTCTTATAACTTATGTTTGTTAATTGTTTGTTAAATTGATAGGTTATCATTTTACTGTATTTTAATAGATCGATAGGACACTTTGCAACAATTCTCACTCTTTTATAGTTAATACTAAATGCAATGTAAAATAACTGACATGTTCCTTCTTCTGGGAATCTGTTTCCTTTATTTGAAGCAAATTGCGCACATTTTTTAATTCCGACATGAGACTGGTACTGTCTGAAGAAGCCGATCTAAAATTAGATATAATCGAATTTTATTATATTTAATTTACTTACCCGGTGGTAGCATTAGAATTTAGTCGACAGATTGGTTTTTTCTGATTATTAAGGGTTCCTGCTGGATACACAAAACTCTGTGGATATTCCCGCTGTCCAGCAGCAGTTTCCATAGTGGGTGGGCTGTGATATCGTTGGTGGTCCTCACAGACCAAATAATCTTTTACAGGTAATTTATGGGCATTTTTCTCCTTGGGGGGTCCACAGTAGGTATTTCTAACAGATTCACGAGAGTTGCCCAAACGAAGGTTCTGCTGCAGGTTGAAATAGACTTTCTGAAAAACAATATCGTTTTTATAATTGGACCACCCAAATATACAATCTGACCTTATCATTTGAACGAAGTCTTCCAGTTCTTTCTAGTGAATGTACTTCTGGTAAGTGGGTCTCGCATAGAATTTCACAGTCAATATTGTCGTTTTCTCGGAATTCTCGTAAAATAACATCTTTAAGATTAGAAGATACATCATTCTAAATAGATTTATGAATTAATTAATATTATAAATATACAGAATATTTCTATATATAAGTATTAATATATAAATAACACCGAGCCCTGATTACCTCTAATACTTTCTTAAATACAGCCTCCCGCTCGTCACTGATATTGTTTCTTTCTTCACATATTGAAACCCTCTTTTTACTACGAACAGAACTATCTGAAATTATAATAGTTAGAAGTCTGTTAGTTTTAAGTGTATAGAAAACATTTTATTCGATTAAATGAATTAAAATTAAATGCTATACATTTGTTAAGTAATATTTTAATACCGTAGCTATCTCTGCGTAGTATTGATAATGGGGGACTCGACTGTGAACCGAACGATATCTTCCTGTGCGGTAAAGAAAGTGTTGTATCTGTAATAACTTATTAGAACCTATTAGATAAACACAGATGAGATTAGTAAACGTCTTTCATATAAAAATTACCTTCCTTTATTTTCATTAACGAGTTGGTCTTGTATTACGAACGAAATACTTTTTACGTTAAATATTAAACAAATAAATTAATAGAGTTAAGTGGACCTCCCTGTTGGAAAAGTCAATTGACTAGTAACCTATCTTACCATTGCTATCCCTTCTATCATTATTATAGATGGGTGGGCTATAATAAGTCGGTGCTGGTGAAGGGGTTTTCCTAAGGATTCCTCTAGGCGAATTGCCTATAAGGGAGCTAGAGTTAGTTAACTTTTAAATTACTTCATAGTATATGTGGCTTATTTTATTTGAATACTAAATTATAAACTTAATTCGGAGATTCAACAGCCGGAAATTTGATTTGCCCGGCAAAACCTGTTTCATTGTGGTTTTATAGCATATTTAAATATTATATTTATAGTTTGTTGACCTGGACTCTCTTCTCGATTGTTAGGAGACACCGCCACAGCACGTATTCTCTCGCTTATTTTAGGCGACGGCGTCTTGCGTATCTGTGCATATTGGGAGCCAACTTCCTGCCTAAAGAAAAGTTTTATTTCATAATTTTGGGGTGGGTGAAAAGACCGTTATATCAAGAACACCGTGAACTTAATGGGCGGAGAGGATATCGAGTTTTAGGCTCCGGCGCATCTGGCCGAGGAAATCTTCGAGAATAAGCCCGGTTAGGCGGATGCACCATATTTAGAGTTAGTTACATCTTAAGCCTAATGACATTACTTCTTGCGGTATAGGGAGAAAATAGTTAATTACATAAAATATTACAAATATAATAAATAAGATGTTATCTAGTTGTTCTTGCCTATATTATATATTGTCTCTCGCATTATATAATTACAGCATTTTTTTATTAGGATACCAATCCTTATAAAACTACTAACAACTCTTTGCAACCCCAATATCTTTTTACAACTTCTCAATATTACTTACGGTTGTTCAAATCTGTCGGCTAACTCGCTTCTTTGAAAACTTCTTAGAAAATCGTATTGTGGAAATGAGTCGAATATCTTTTTGTAAGTTCCACTCCACTGATTTCTGTTTTCGAGTATACCAAAAGGTGAAACTAAACTAGTTTTAGTTGTTAAACAAGGATTAGTTGTAGATTCAATTGAACATATTTAGAAAACTATTACAAGATTAGTTTACTATACAAATTAGTCAACTCTGTTAAATGATAATAATCTTACCAGCTCCTTTACGGCCTCCATTGTCTTCAGTCTAAAATAGTAAAACTTAAATTATTAGAATATTCGAGTGAGAATTGTCTAGCTAAGAGTAAGAGCTTACCGTATCCGACACAGGCTGCATCTCACTGATTGATAGCACAAAAATGAATGAAAACCCAATGTGGTAGGAGGCAAATACAAGAAAATGCAATGAATCATTTATGATTTGTAAACACAGGACGGGAACGGTGTAAGGATGACACGGCGTTGTGCTTAATTCACTAACAATTGAGACATTCTGACGAACTTATTTGGAAGAGAGTAAGAACCAAATAGGCTAACGTTGTGGAGCAAAGTTAATGGAGAGTGCACCTATGAAATTTTATTATTTATAATATTCAAAGCTTGTATAGTATGTTATAGTGCAAAAAGAAAAATAACTTCACAATAAATAAATCTTCAAGAACTTCAAGATTGATAAATAATACTTAAAATTACCAATTATATTTGCAATGTTCTGTTAAAAGCACAGTTGTCAAGTCTTACTTCGGATGAAGTAAAAGTTGTAGGTGGATAATGTTAAAAATAAATGCTGGATATTAAACTAATTTGTGCCTATTTCACCGTGGGTGTTCGCAGTGAATAGCCCGCACAGGATGCGGTCTTGGCTCGGCTTGAATTTGATTTTCTTATTTCTTCTTTCATAGAAGTCTTGCCATGCGACTTAGAATGTACACAATTCAGTTAGACCTACTTTCAACTTTTAAACAACTAAACGCACAAAATATTTTAGTCCAGAAGATGTTTTTTATTCGAATTATAATTCGGAAAAGTTTCATTGGAAACATGAAAATCTCAATAACTTATTTAAGATCTGACAAGTTGATTGTTAGCTGATCTCTGTTATAGAGAACATGTTGGATACTCCAGGAGGATCTTCTTCTCCTAGATTCCATTTATATATGATATTTTCACGTCACAATATATAAAGTAAAACTTTATAATTTCACCGTTTGAAGAAAAGGTTTTTTTTAAAAGTGTGCTGAGATGTTGAAAGAACATGTACATGTGGTGTGACCTTCTATTAAATAATAAATTGACTCCAAACCTTTCAATATTATTATGTTCAATACTGCTCAGGTTAAATGCGCTTCTATTTTCCTCTCTGGAGGTCTATTTGGCTATTTTTGTTATGTTTACTTTCACTGCTATTATTTGTTTTGCCTTCTCTAATAAACTTGCATTTTGAAGAACAAATTCGGGCAACCTGTCATGCTTTTAAGTAAGTTTAACCGTTAAAATAACATGCAATTAAGTATTAGCTTTGTTTTATGTATATAATATCTGTAAATAATATCTCTTAGTTTGCGAAGGTATAAATGTTATCTTGTGACACGGTATTTTTATGTTAATTATAATGAACAGAGCTAATTTCAGTGCTTATAAAAATATATAATACTATATAATCAATTTCATTCGTATTCGAGATATTGCAACGGAAAGTGTTAAAATTTGCGTTAAATTATAACTTTAATGCTTAAATTTTAATGCCACATTACAATAAGAGTAAACTATTATTATGTTTCTAGTTCTACCGCCCACTCGGAATTCTGTTTCAAACAGCGCCAGTCTATGTTTAGTTTTATTGTTTTCTGTATGGTAAGGGTGGTGTCTTATAAATTTGAGCATTTGGTTACAAAAAGGTAATAAGTTATACAGTAATCCTAACAACAACCAATCCGTCTAGGAACCAACAATGTTTAATGCGGGCTCAACTTCCAGGCAGACATCTTGGTGGCGCACTAGCGGTTCCATTTCTTGTCAGGTAGGTAGTGATAAACTGTGCGGGTGGTTCATAAAACGCTTTGGGTATTTGGCATTGAGTTGTGTTTTTGCTCAAATCTAAGTTTATACAAAGATTAATCATTGGACACATATTATATATAAATGTTCTTGTTCTTTAAATATATTGAAAGGCATTACTTAGTATTGAACTTATATTGTTATTTTAGAACAATGTACACCTCTATGCGTTTAGATGCCCTTCTATTATTTGCAATTGCCTTATTTCTTTCTTCTAGTATTTCTATTTATCCATATATTAAAGACTTTACACTAATTATCAAACATGTAAGTACAATGTTTTATTTGTTAGCTACACTTATTTCTATTTAGGTGGTCTATGGTGTTCATCGACGCGTCTATAAAGCCAACAGCAAATTCATTCTTACTATTATTCTGATTTATCTATATTTCTCAATTCTTTTTGTGAGTTAATTATTTCAATATTTTATTTTGAATATGAATGTTGTTATTAGTTAAAATATTAACGGTTCTCCAAGATTAATGAGTTGCGGTGAAAACAAATAATATGTTCTTATAAACTCTTGCAGAAAAAAATATTACTTTTATCATTATTTATTTTTGATAATAATATTGCTTTATTACATAATAAGTTTAGATCGAAGTCTTCGATGTATCTATGGGTCTCTATTGTCAACAAACATTATTTGGGTTCCCTATTCTCTTTCCAAACATAAATTTTCCTATTTTGTTATATTTCATTCATAGTTTCATTATTGGTTACCATAAAAAGATGCCGCTGATTATCTACGAGGTAGGTCTAATTAGCTATATTTAATATTACAAAGTCCTATTGAGGTTCACAACGAGAACAAATTTGTGCAATTGCAGCGAATGCGATGTCTTGTATTAAAAGATTGTCCCCATACGTAAGTAGACCGCCCACAAAGATAACTTATTACATGAAAAAAAACTTTTAAATTTAATACGTTTCTAGTAGATAATTAATAATTTCATTCTCCTTCATACTAAATAAATTGTTAATAAACATTTATCATGTTTTTTCAGTTCGGAAGCGTCTATAATGGATATGAAACCGTCGGAAACAACTACTATGCAACGTCGCGAAATGTCCGGACGAATAATTCAAGTAATACAATAAATGAAAAGCACATTTTGATAGCATTGTTCGTCTTATTTAGGTTCGCGACTTGAGAGAACTGGAAACAATATTGCCGTGTCCAATCATTAAAGAAAAATAAGTTTTGTAGCCAATAAGAATTATAATTTTTGAATTCAAATTAATATATTATATTCTTATAATAAATAGATAGTAAACGTTATGTATTTCATTTATCTATTCTATGTACACGTAAATATCACTCGCACTTGATCTCAAACATGCGGAACTATCTTCTGTCCATTACCCCTAATAAACAAAACGGGTGGCAACTCGCGGGATAGGACCTCCAACCAGGATAAGTAAAGAGAACCAGTAATGTCGCGGTGTGGTCTCGGAAGTGTTCTAAATATATATATTAATTCTATAATTCATACGACTAAACATTAAAGATATTTAACTTCTATTTAAATATTGTTATTTTTGCATATTAATTACTTACACTGCTATTAGACTAGCTTGTGAACTTCTCTCTCGTATTAGTTCACTAGTTCTCAGATACAATTTTGTCTTATGCTCATAGCTCTTTAAGAGTTCCTGAAAGTAAATACAATACATTGCAAATAAATTCAGCTAAGACCCACCTGAGTGATTAGTCCTCTCTTGTATTTTTCATGATCTACGAGGTCTTCGACCAGTGAATCGAACTGTTCACATCTAAATAGTTATGTATCTTCGGCATATCTTCGGCAAACTTGTAAACAACATGCCACAACATTTATAATAGTTATTCTTGTTAGTATTTTCTTTAAAAAAATTACTATCTAGAAAAAGTAAGCCACAATTTTAAGTTTCTAGTTTTAACACACCAATTGTACTACTTACGTTTCTTTGCACGGAGCTTCGTCAAATTCATTTAGGACGTGTAAATCAGTACAGTTAAACTTTAGTTTTTGTAGAAAAGAGGCCATATTCTGATGATAAGAACCAACTTGTGTAGCAGAACCGTCCGATTGAGTGAATATACGTAAATGAGCACCCTAAAATAAAGAATGGATTAATTATATTAAATAATAAATTATTATAATGGAGATTTGTTTAACACTAACCTCTAAATAACTGCCTTTTAGTGATAATAGATAGGGTAATAGAAGAGTTAGACCACCGTCATCGCGAAGCCACCACACATCTAAATAATTATTAGTAATAATGTTTAGATAGTTGATTGAAGTAAGCTCAACTAATGTCAAGATACTACAAGCCGTCTATAATAATAGTTAAAAGTGCACATATTGTCCTTATTTAAGTTATTAATTATAATATTTTATTATGGATAAACAAACCTATAATTGCTCTTTGAACAGGGGTTCTATATCTATGTAGTTGTACCATTAGATGTTCACTGGGTGTAGCGACAACACTATAACTTATTTAATTTCATTTAGTTAAAACAATTCATTTATGAGCTTAATGTTATTACCATTTAACATTTAAACTTTAGTTTATATAAACAAAACTAATAATGTTGTTAGGCAGTTAGCTAACCTGTGTTTAGATATCACTTCGAATCTTTGTTTCTTGTTATTTGGGGCTTGTTGGTTTCCATCGTTTTCCGACTCAGAAGGGAACTATAATAATATTAATATTAATAAACTTATATTGCAATATAACTAATGTCTATATATTCTACGTCACTATGATCTTTCTACTTGAAATAGTGTAGCTCACCACAAAACCAGTATGCTTACGAATGGTTGATGTCAAATGTTTGATACCGTCTGCTAGACTTGCTTTTCTTGTGGCACTTGGGGTGCTGTTAGTGGTCCTGCCGCGCTCCATTTCATCTAGGGTGGTTTCACGTTCACCGGACTGAGCCATCATATAAGTAACATCGAAGCCGGCAATTGAGTTACGAAGTATAGCAACACCAACATTCTTTTCAAAAGCACTTCTAAAATATAGGTTTAAAAGTATTATCTATATTCAATAAGAGGTTACTTCTAGGATTTGTTAACTGCTTATCAAACTGGATTACAAACAATAATTTCAATTATATTTAAATAATTTAGTGCTGTAAGAGAAAACTAATTCTAGGCTGAAATCTGTTTAACAGTTGTAAAGTAGAATTTTAGGCTAAGAAAATGTAACATAAACTTACAAAACTACATCATAATAAGACTGAATTGCGTCCGGATTATGTTTTACTACTTTGTTCCAGTCTGTTTTATAGCCAAGCATAAGAATATTAGGACGAAGATGGCCTATACCCGCTGTCTAAATCGTATTATTATAATTGTAATCTGTTTGGGAGGTAGAAAACTTATATAAAACTGTATGTATTAAGTATCTATATTTCGACCTCACCTGCAGTAAAGTAATAGCACCGTCGGACTTCTTCTGATGAGCTACTGTTACCCCAAATGCAGATACTTCTCTTTTTCTTAGCCATTCAGTCATCTATATTTAATATTTATAATTTTGTCAACAATTTTTTTTATTGTTGAGAATATTTATAAACATTAGTTTAACAAACAAAACGGTTCAGTCTAAACTACTGTAAATAGATTAACTTATAATATAAACGGTTGGAATATATAACGCTTATACATTCTAAGTTCTTACCTGTTTGTCTACTTTCTGCATCATTAAATAGGTTCTGTCGGTTGGTGATTGCTGAAATAATAAAACTTAATTGAATTAAATGTGCTCTTTCTTTAGGAATATGTAAATATGAACTATATTAACACTTATTAAACTAATAAATAAAACTAATAACTTACCGGTATTACATAACCACAAATAAGCAACGACTTTCCTTTAGTAATATTATTGGCAAAATCAACAAGAGCAGGTCGTGCAGCTGGATTTCCAGTCAATAATAATATCTAGATTAATCTTATTTACAGTTTTATTGATACTTGCAGAGTATATTTTATTTATTTATTTCCAAATGGCCGCAGCATACTGCTTTCATACTATTATCCTAGTATAATATTAATAATAACATATTAGTTTTTTAAAGTTTAAAAACCTGTGGACAATATATTTCTAGTTCTCCGCCTTGCTCTAGTTGATGTAATGAATGTATAGTAGATGTATAAGTACTAATTGACGATGTTAGAATAGAATCTAAATATTAATTATATACAATTGAAAACATTTAACTTATAATTAAAAATTATAACAAAAGTTATTTTACTATTCTTTTAATTAAGTTCATACAAACCAGCTGCTTTGGAGTCCAAGTAGGCAAAAATGACAGTGAACAATACGGCCGGTATAACTGCATATTGCCAGCCAATTATTAAAGAAAGTGAGGCACAGTAGAAGCATCCAAACAAGGAACGAAGTTTAGAACACACTGGAAGAATATTAAATAGAATGTAAAATAGATAATACATATAATATATCTACCTTATTGTTGTTTATGTATGTAAGTAGATATACTCAAAAACACAATAAATATCTCACCCACTTTTGGTTAAAGCTAAAGTTCTTGTTTTTTAATTGACCAACTGCAGTCTTTTCAAATAATAAAAGAGTATACCTGTGTTTCGATTATTATAAGTGGACCAGTTGATCAATGTGTATGCACAAATTAAAAAAGATGACGTCCACAGGGCAAGACTATGTACATCGACTGGAGTATATAACAATTTTATATAATATTAATGTGACTTTGGCGAACTTTCACATTCCTCACTAGAAACAATAATTTTTTAACGTTACTAAACCTTCAGTAACTTGATACGAATTGTACCGGTCTATTGAAAATATATAGTCGCCGGACGAATCTCTTGCAGCTAAATGTCTATTTATTATAAGGCGAGCGCACAATTATATCGGTTCCTTGTACATTTTTGTGGAGATTCTACAGTACACCTCCGCGCGTCTTCTAGATTCTACAGTACACCTCTGCAAACGATTCATCCGTTGACTATAATAGTCCTAGTTTTTTTAATAATATTTAATAATAATTAGTTTTTTTAGCTTAAGTTATATATTATGATGAATAACTTGCTTATAGTAATTGCAAAGAATGCGGATAGAACAGTTGTATAGATGAATCCATAAGGAGAATATATGTTTGTAAGCAAATTTGAGTATGGAAAACAGGAAGCAACACTCTGAAATTGTACAAATATAGAAAATACAAAAAATGTTTAGAAGAACCAATATAACGGACATTTTTTTCTATTTGTTGATTTATAAATAGAAAGAGTTATGTTATATTCAGATTCAAAAGGAATGAGGCCGTGTGTGCTGCGTATTTCGCTATTTTTTACACTGCGCTTGCTTGTATTCTACGATCGCGGTATTAGCAGATTGCAAACTTGCGTTCGCTCTGCCTTACTCAGACAAAATATTGCAATACTCCTGCTTATTAACACGGCCTTATTACTTTTGAATATGACTATAAACTTGTACAGACAACAGCATACCGTGACAGTCTCATCAGCAAAGAGAAAAGTTCTATAAATGGCCGAAAGTGTAGAAAGATAAATTACAAATATAGTAATAGATGACATAGAAGTATGTACGGGCTGAAACAAGCTTTGTGAATACATAAGTATTTATTATTATTAGCTTTTGACTTCCGAACAAAAGCAAACGATTGTTTGGTTTATTCATTTTTACGAAACACTAAATCACAGATATTTTGAAGCATCGACCTTTAGCTTATGAGAGATACTAACAATTATTTATTTGTTCCGACAATCTCACCATATATATTTAGTATTGTCTTTATCTTACCGATATAGCATGTATAGTTAAAGTCTGTTTAGTTTGCTGTCCCATAGACAATAAAAGTTGTTCGCCAAATCCAAGAGCAATATAGGAAATAAAGACCAAACATAATGCAACAACACTAGCGAATTTATAGGAAGACTGAAAAAGCAGAGTTCCATTCTCTCATTGCATATCCAGAAACACTTCTTATTTTTTTAATTTTTTTAATAAGCTTTTTATATTTACAGTAAAGATTAGGTTCATTCACAACTATCTACTTGTGTAGGATTACTATAGCACCACTATATCCCAGTTCATAATTACCTTTGAATGGCTGGAAGTATTGTGCAATATAAATGCAAATGCTGGCAGAACAAGAGCAAAGACCACCGGAGTAGAAAGGGTGAAGCGGGAGAAAAAGGCATATTTTAGCACAGAAGAACTCAAAGAAACTGAAAATGGTAGGTAAGGTAAATTCATTTTACTTACGGGTAGAGTTTAAAAGGAATTAAACCACTTACTTGTTTTGTATTGTAAAGTAATAGAATAAACAATCTGGTAGGTCATAAATAGAAGACCAACCACAGATATAACTAGAGTTACCAGAAACAGTTTAGAATGCTGATTGTGTCGAATTAGTGTAAATGCAAACACCAATATAATTACAACTGAAAACAGAAACAAAATATATATGTTGTCTGTATCTAACAGAGTAACCTGTGGAAAACGCTGCCGAAGTAATAATATTCTCCATGTGGGGTATATGAACCTCCGCTAAGATAATGGTTGTGGTCTCAGACAAAATAGATGCCAGTAGAGCTATGAAAAGTGAAGACGCCACCCATATTAATATAGTTATAGAACTAGCCAATGGATAACTGCACCGTGTTTGTAGCTAAATTATAATAACAATAGATTTAAGTAATAATAATAATAATAATAATAATAATAATAATAATAATAATAATACTTACTAGAGTAACTAAATGTCCTTTAATATGGAATATGGATGCTATTGATGTGAATGTGAACACTGTAGCCACAAATGAAGCAACAACCGAGAGTAAGAATAACACTAAAATATTTATATTATAAGTTTAATAAAACTTTTCAAGAAAACTTCACATGTTGAGCACTCTGAATTGCTTACACTATGTAAACTGCTAGTATAAAAAGGTAAAAACCTAAAAATATATCTGAGTTTTGTAAGCTATAGTTCGAGCATTAGTTATATAACTATTATTATAAATATAAAAGTAAAATAAATAAATTACCAATGCCAACAACTCTAACACTCCATGCAATTCTTGTAAGCAATAGTCCAGTAAGTGAGTACTGTAACGCCTCTACAAGAATACTTAGCCAACCAGGAACAGCTCGCATTTTATTTAATTAAACTGAAATTATTAGTTTGTAAATTAGAAAACAACTGATTCTAAACAAAAAACATTTGTTTCGTCTTATATACGGCACAAATCTAAACTATCTACCTTAAGATATCTCTTTAGCTCAGAAAATCAGGCTAAATTTAACATAATAGTTTGTATTTTATTCTCTTTTATACGCATGCACGGCGTGCTTGCTAAATACTTCTCACTATTTGCTTTATTAATACCACCCATGTAACTTTATAAACAAAATTCATCATCAATATGGGTGGTCTGCTACGAGCTGTGGACTGTTTACAACGGCAGGTTCGCCCAGGTCGGTACACGATTTCGCCAAAATTACCCCCCCACAACGTTTAAGAGCGTCTCCGGGGCAGTGTAAACATAAGTAAAGGAGTGTAATTTACAAAGTAAATTGCGTAAATGATAGTTTAACTGTGTGTGGTCTGTGTTGGTTGTTTAGATCAGAAATTGATATCAATTTAACAATCAATTTGGTGAACGGAAAGACGTTGGATCTGTTACATATGGCACTATCAACCAAGAAAACATAGAGATTCCAGCCCCCCCCCCCCCATCATCAACTACCGAAACACTTTTCTTTTTACTCTTAAACAGAAACCAATAAACTATTATTAAATGCTATTGAAGTGAAGCATATAATTATAAAAGGAATAAAGTAATTGAAGTCTATTTAGTAAAAAGTAAAGCCTAACATACTTGTGATTATTCTTTAGAAAGAGAAGGTAGACTATAAAATTTTATTTCTTCAAGTTTTAAAGGAAAAAAAGACATAAAATTCCTGATTTCTACATAGCATTAATAGTCATTAAAAGATTGTTAGAATATTATTTATAGACTTTATTCTACTTGTTAATTAACAATGTAATAATATAACCGTTTTGAGTTAACCCAAGAATGATGGTCCAGAAAGGCCTTCTTGTTTATCTCTTGCAAGAGTACTAGGACCACTTGTAAGACCATTTAGGGCTCTGAAAATATGTTTAATTAAGATAGTTTTAAATTATGAGCAGTATTGATTGTGCTCTTTTTATTTGAAAAAAAAGAAAGTCGTAATTTTCAGATCCAAACAGAATATTATGATAAATATATTAAAATATATTAAAGCTTATTCGTGAATGAGTAAGTATTTGTAATATTTATATTTATAAATATTAGTCTTACTTACTTTAGAGTTTGCCATAACTCTTTCTTTGTAATAACAGGAGCACTTGTAACATCTTCCATACGCTTTCTAACCCTACGATGTCGTTTGCTAGAGTGATGTCTTAAATAAAAGCAAGTAGAATACTCACTCATAACTGGTTCATTGCATAATTTATATGTTATAAACTAATAACCTTATATTAATGAATTTGATATTAAAACTTTAGTTAAATGACTCATTTTTTAATCATTTTTAACAACTTCACCTATGACTTGGCGTACTTGTGTCAAAAGCGTCTTCAAGAGGTAGCAAGTGGCTGGGTGGTCTAAAGCAAGTAAATAATAATTTAAACTAATGTTATTTGTTAATGTTCATACTAAACTGTGTTATCTTATTACTTCTTCACGCACCTTTCAAAGTCGCTTCTGGCGGCTCTCTGCTTGTTAATTCCCGTTGGAATGTTATAGGGATTTGGATTATTAGTTTGCGGGCCGGCTAAAATGAAAACATTTATGATTTATGTTTTACAATTAAAATATACATTCTTTAACATTTAAATAATACTCACGTGCAACTTTATTCTTCTCAGCTTTGGAGTAGACAAACTGAGATGCATAATGGTATTGATCGTATCTGGGGCAGCCGTTATACCATAGTCTAGAATAAACGTTTATGTTAATAATTGAAGTCATTTTCTTATATAAACTTATATGTTATATGAAATAGACTAACTGACCTGCAAGTATTTAAGAACATTGGCATTGGCGGAGGATTACAGAATCTTTGTACAGATGGATAAATATAATCACATTTACATTCAGTTGTACAATGAGGAAATATACGGTGGTCACAGTCCGGTTTACAGGGAAAACGACGCTGAAAATATAAAGTTATTTAATTATTAGGATGCTTTTATTTGTAAAACATTCATTGCAACAAAATTAGTGAAACTAGTTACATATAAACTATTAAAATATAGCTAAATATGCATTATTATTATCAATAATGCTTCTACTTTAGTATGTTTAAATAGGTAGATTACAATAGAGGTTGGCCAAAAGGGATCTTATCTTTTAGACAAGAAATAGAATATATATATATATATATATATAAGTTAATTGTTTCAATTATTCTATCTTAACATCAATATTACCTTTAATTCAGAATAATATAACTGTTGTTGATCTTCTTCTTCTTCACTTTCTTCATCTTCTCTTTCACTTCTAGAAAGAGCTTTAAAAGGATTGCTCTCACTAACTGGACTTCTAACAATTGTTGTTACTTTCTTCTTAAATGGATCTGCAGGCCAAGCGGTTATGGGAACCGACTTTCTAAAAATACGACCTTAACTGTTTATAACTTAATTGTTAATATTATTATTATTATTATTAAAAATATAAGGACAATTCTGGTTCTTTTTGCTAGGTGAGAAACTATGAGATCGTAATACTAATAATAATAGTTAACATACGTGATAGACTTATTCGGACAGGCTGCTTTGTAGGCTGGACAGAATTTTGCTATTTCCTAAAAAGAGCTTTGTTAATTTGCAAAAATAATAATTATTATTAATTATAATATATAAAACATATTTATTAATTAATTAACCTGCTGGTGTTCCTCGTCACCTTCTCCAACACAATAAAAAGAGAAATGTTGTTCGTAGTTGTCACAATAAGTCTCTTTATTTCCACGAAATCTGGGGGCTTCCTCGGTATCTTCGGAAATAACTAAAATATTAAAAAAATGTTTATTTTATTTACTTTAGAATATTTTATCCAAATGCTATTGATAAGATAAGGTTGATATATTAAATAGAGATATAATAATAGTTTCAAGAAGAAAAACATTGTGCCTTACAGTTGAATTATGTTTACATATCGAAATAACAGTAATAAAATAATGAAGTAAAAAAAAGCTAAACTTCCCTTGGTTAATAGTTTTTAATAAACTATACCTTCTTCGTGTGCAGTTTCTTTTTCCTTTAGTTTTGTATGTGATGATGAACGTTCTCCTTCTTCCGGAATAAACTAAATTATATATATATTATAATTATTATTAATAATATAACTTTATTCTCACCCCTTCCAATTGGGTTGATTCCTTTTCTCGTAAATCATCATCTACATGTGATTTTGTAGATACAAACTCTTCGAGTTCGCCCCGCTTCTCTCTTAAAAACAATTTAATTTACATCATTTTGCAAAAATTATTAACAAAATTAGCTCTATTTTCATATAAAAACATATTTAATTAAAAATAAACGGAATTACTTAAGTGATTAGGATTATTACGTTGGAACTTCAATCTTACCTTTTGTGTTCAGAATTAATATTTACATGAGATTGCGTTGATTCTAAAATAAAATTGTTTTTATATCTTATTAATTTTGATTGCTTGTCACAATTTATCGTAATATTAAAAGATATATGCTTGAATAAGGACAAAATATATCCAGTTACACTTTGTGAATATTATTAATTTGTCAGAAAATAATAAGCCCTTTTATTAAACTAAAGATTACCTGCGTGTGGTCTAGATGATACCACGGGATCAAGTCTTATTGTTGAGTAATGACTCTAAAATTTAAAGTAAGCAAATTAAGATTAGATAATTATAATTAAATTAATAATGTATTATGTACCTGCTGACATGTAAGAGGGTCGCAATCTGTCGGTGTACTTAGACAAATAGCTATAAAGTAACTATTAATAATATAGAATTTTTCTCGAGACTAACCTTTAATAATCAGTAGATTAAGGGTAATCAGCTGTGTAATATAGCGCATATTAGCATTAGGTCGCCGCGTTAAGATTAGACAAACTGATTAAGTTGCCAATGACGGAAATTGCAAAGAAACACGTTTCGTATCAATTGGAAAGTCACCTGAACGGGTACCTTTATATCTAAAAAGGCGTATCAGTCAAACAACAAAAAGAAAAGCGTTAGACAGTTAAAGGAAGCTGTCTGTTACCCTTAGACAATATGGTCTAGTGGTTAGCACTGTAGACTATAAATAAATTGGGTAACAAACGGTCGAGTTCAATCCCTTGAGAAGACCAAATGTAACAATGATCGTAAGCTTCTTTAATGATCATTTGCAGGAATCCGAATGTCAAAGTCACAACAGCTACCATTCTTAGTTTAGTTGCTTCTGCTAGGGCTAGAAATTTACGTTCGGGTCAGCCGAGTCCTTATTAAATTGTTCGTCATATCTAGTGCCTATCGTTTTGACAGGAAATGTAGACGCTTACAGTAAGAACAATTTGTTATATCTTGTCTTTTTTGTTTATATACCAAGCATAAATTGTTTTATTAACAATGATATATACATGAATAGGACCAATATACAAATAATATTGCCACTGTTGTTCTTAGTTTTGTTGAAACTGGAAGGCGTGCGGTCTGTAAAAGTAATTGAGCAAACAATTATGTTATTCCTTATAATTTTATTCTAAAATTAACGAAATGTGATGTTTTAACAGGGTAGACAATACTTTAGGCTTATTTGTTTCCAACTAACCTCGCTCTGGGTGCTTCGACTATTTCGGATACATCATTTTCTTTAACAAGACTGACTGATTTCAATCTAAAACAATAATAATCTTTAGATAAAGTAAAACAAATTGTTACAATTACTATAAAGGAGGGCTGGAAAAAGGCCGGCCCGTTGCTGAAATTTTCGGCCCCGGGCCGATTTCCCAAAAAGTCGGCGCCCGGTCGGCCCTAGTCTATTTAATATTTTTTAGCGGATTTTCTTCAAAAAAGTTAGTTTTCAGTGCTATTTTCTGGCATTAACAATAAATAATGAAACA